>JACXGK010000140.1:33424-65026 GCA_016801125.1 Novumbra hubbsi | reverse complement strand
GCTTTGGAATAAACAAGGATGCAATTTCTTCAGTTGAATTCTAGACAAAGTGAAAAACTTTAATTAATTTGCAGAAAAAATAAAAACTGGGGAATATGGAACTGTAAGAAAACAATATTTCTTTCTCCAGAAATTAAAAAATGAATCAATCGTTTAGTGCCTTTTCTCTGTCTCAATTTTGTTAAGTGAGATAATATCCCAATACATACTGTAGTATTGTTCATTAGACTGTAATGTTGTTGTTGAATATTATAAAGAAAAAATGCAATTAACCATGCATGTTTGACAGCAACTAACTTGGCCGTTTAAAAAAAATTAACTTAGGTAGGTGTTAATGTTTACAGAGGTTGCAGAAGAATGTAGGAGGTTTAGAACTTCACAGGAGTGTGTTGGAGGATGGTTAATATGGACCACAGTATTTTTTTGGCCCTGCAGTTTGCCTTATTACGACATCAGACAAGATAGAACACTAGACATGAGTCTGTTTTAGTTCAGTCCACCTAGCCCTCAGGTACACACCTCTACTAGTACTTGTGAGATATCTATTGTACTAAGAGTTACAGTAATGGATCTTTCAGAGGTTTAGGTCTTTATCGCAAATGTGATACAGCTATGTGTGGTTGTCTTGTGTGTCTCAGTAAAGCAGTTTTCAAAACATGTCAGGAATTATAAGTGTTCTCAAGATAACTGGTAGATGAACAATAGTCAAAATCTCAGGCAAAACCTAAGTCTGACATTCAAACCCAAGCACTGAAATACTGTTTTTCATCCTATTTTTCTAAACACTCTCTGCCATGACTCTAATTTCACGTCACTTCTACTAATGACTACGGTTCCGTAATAACATGACGGGCTGATACTTGAGGAGGTGGTCAGTATGGCCTGTTCCATGTAGCCTTCAAGTGAGGGCTTTGAAAATGAACTGTTTTTCTGGCCTCCACCTACAACAACAGAGTCATCATCAACATGAAACCAACGTCTCCTTACATAATGTTTCTGGATGTGGGCTGCTAGGAAGAGAGCTTGTCTTACTTCACTAATGATCCGTTGGTCCTTTTTAGAAACTCATTGTTTTTTTTTCAATCAACATTCCTCTAGAAGACGTGGTGTATTATTCGAAGTGCCTATTATTTTAGCCATGACCATACATATACATTATTAATGTAGCGTTAACGTGTTTAATAGCATGATATTGGCCGATTTTCTGACACAGGCCTAAAAATAATATTTATTGCGTTTGTGAGGCACCTGTCATTATAGAAGAATAATCTCACAAAGTGAAGAAAACAAAATATACGCGCATGTACAGTATATTGTGATAAAAGGGAAGGGCAGGCCAACTGAAAAACATGCTTCTTAATAAGGCCTGCTCTGGTAACCACAGCAGTCTGAACAGCCCTGAGGCTGCTTCTGAAGCCTGGTCCATGGGAGGAAAAGGCATGGTCCCCCACTGTTCGGTCGGACCGTGCTGGGCGTGGAGGTTCCCAGGGGGAGCACATCTGATGTGTAGGAAGGTCCAATGCCTACTATGAGGTTTTTGTAGAATGAGAGGATCATTTTATAGTCGATGTGTAAAAGGTACAGGAAGCCAGTGGACGTTTGCCAGGAGAGGGGTGATCTGGACAGACTTGTTGATCTCAGGATCCTTGCCTGAGCTAAAGTTATTGAATTCAATATTCACCATAATATTGTCTCACCAAAATATTTTCCGCTCGAACTTTACTGACAAAGAATACTTGTTTCACCACCAACACAACATATTTAAAGCCGTCCGCCATTCCCGCTGCATGTGAAAGCCCTTTGTAGGAAAGACATATTAGGCCTACTGGTAGATTATATTTCCTATTAAAAAAAGCAGACACATTGCCTCATGCAATTCAGAAGTTAAGTCACTGTTCCTACAGCATAGTAAGTAGTCTACCCACAATTCAATATAAGCTCCGTCGCCTTACAATTTCTGATGCATCGCAGGTTCTTTTTTAAAAGTCATTTCAGGCATTTTCTTGTGCTATATATGACAGAGACGTTAGGGAAAGTGCACTGGCTTAGACCACTGGACCACCCCTGCTGCAGTGCTAGGCTTGTGCTCTGCGTTCAGATAACCAGTGCAGCATCTGCAGCCGGTCGATTTTACCCCTCCTCCCTCCTTTCCTGAGACCCTCCCCTTATAGATCAGCCACGCGGGAGACGATGGAACACCTTGCATAATTGAAGGCCTTAAATTCATTAGTCTGGTTGTCAAGGGAACAATTTAAGATAAAGCGGCGAGTGCAGTGATGTGCAACGTGGCGGAGCTCCCCGTGTTATCCAGGGGCCCTGGCTCCCAGCCACTGAGGCTTGTGTTAGCTAGAAATGACTGAAGAGGGGGGACGTGGGCAATGATATTGGTTTGACTAATCGCAGATAGAGGAGGGGAAATCGTCAGGGGGAGCGCGTCAGTCGGAGTGACGGCGTTGTCAAGCGGCAACAAACGGGCAGAAACGGCACTCGAAGGGCAAACCAACTGTTGTCACGTCAAGTTTTGAGCAGACAAATCATCTGTTCCATCGCTTCCGGTCCCCCCCTTCACCCCCGTGCCCGCCGCACGTTTCGGACAAGCCAGGGGGAGGGCAGATGGGTGTGCGTGCAAGTGGCAGTCTGGCCGTCCTGGGTTCCCTGCGTCACCGGCTCCAATAATGAAGCTCGGCTTCCCTGATTGTGGCCTGGGAGTGGCTGCGAGGGCGCTGCGCTTTCAGCTGTGGGCTTAATCCACATGAAAGGGCAAAGCTGACATGCTCCAAGCACTGTGAAATCTCCCCCACAGTGCGCACGGGGCTTCTCTTTCAGTCCCGATCAAGCCTTGACTGTATGTCATGTCGAAACACAACGTTACTGTGAAAGGATTTCAGTGTTGATACTGAGCCACCGCCTCTGCTTTCCTGTGGTTAAAGCAGTGACAGGTAATCTGTTTGAAAAGTGTGTGTGTGTGTGTGGTGTAGGTATTGTAATGCGCGAAAAGGTACGTTTTTTTTTTTTGCCTTGCTTGCTGCCAAATGTGTCAGTGTCTCAATTAAGGAACACAGCGAGAAGTGACTTGCAACCTTCCTGCGTGACACAATCAATGGCCCGGTCAAGCTGACGCAGGAGCAATGTTCAACCACTCTGGTGGTATCCACGTGGGATGTGGAGCCATATGAAAAGCACTAAAGATAGAAGCACTTCTTTAATCCCCATCTTGCCAGTTTTCCTGTTTGGACATTATGTCAAGTATAAAATGAAGAGGACCAAATCATAGCGTTCTCTATATTTATTTTTAATAATACATTATCTGATCTGACTTGCGTTGCGTGTGTGCCCACCTTATGGGACCCTTACTTATTACGTGTCTGTTTGTTTTGGCCATAAACTTGTTCGTTGTGTTGTCAGGATTGGCCGTTTCCCTTCAGTTGCTGCATGGGGACATAGACCAGCTGAGGAGAGAGTACATGGTCCTCTTCACCAGAGGAGTATCCATCACCAAGAAACTGGGCTTCTCTGACATCATCATGCCAGGTATGGATCCAGCCACACGACCGGACCTCATGGTCGGCCAGTCAGTAAATCGTCTTTAAGTAAAACGACTGTAGTAGAATGATGTTTTCTCTTTGTCATTCAGCTATCGTAAATCTTAAGTATTTTAATGCACCATGTTAGGGTTTAGATTTCATGAAACCGTTCCAAGATGTCATTCTTTCCTGAGGTGCCAGAAAGTAACTTAAAATCCTCCTGAGTCAGGTTCCGGTAATGCGTTTGTATTGCTATGTAGTTTTAAAAAAGATGCTGAGGTTGCTAACAAATAACTCATCGTTTCCAAATTAAAAATCAATTTTCAAATATTGCTTTTTGAAGAACACCCACTGTAACAAGACCAAATTCATGAACATGTTATTGTTAATAGGAATAAACTACACCTCCGTAAACACAACCAACTTTTATATGTATTCCCGATGTTATTGTCTCACATATACCGCATACATTTCTTAGATTAGAATTGTTGAGCCCAAAGCACTTTTCAATGGCACTTTTCAATGGCTAGTTTTTATGTGTTGCCATTTTATGAATGAAACAAAAATCCATGTTTCATGTGCATCCATTCTAATAATCTTTCCTCCAGTAGCTAGCGGTTTACAAAAAATTCTGTCTGGGAGTATACCCTGTTAAAGTACCTGTGCCCTGGTGTCCCCTCCCCCGTTGCTGTCTGTTGGTCAGGCTTGTCTCTTAAGACAGATAACAAACAAGGCAGGCAGCGTGAGAAGGGCCCGGAAAAGACAGAGGGGGAGTTTGGAGGACTTACAGGAAAGGGAGGGAAACGGAAAGAGAGAACGACAGACTCTGTGTTCACAGTCATTCACTTCCCCATCCCCTCCACGGATTAGGTAACGGCCGGCCTCCGTGTCCGTGTGGGGGCTTATGCAAGTGCTGATCAGCGCGTGCCTTTGATTCTGGGTTGTTTGTGAGTCTGCCTCTCTGGGTTACCATGGCGAGCCTTGTTAGCCAGTTGAGGTGGACCTTGAACCTGTCCGCTGTTGGGTAGAAATGTGGAGAGTTATTTTAGCGCGCACACGCTTTCTGTGGCTAGCCATTCTTTGGACGAAGAGGATGCAGACCTTTCTTATCTTGTGCAGATGTTGCCTTGCTACAATGTGCTACTTCCCAAAAGAACCTATTTATAATACCGTACCACTAAAACACTGCTATTTCCTGCACGACACGGCCCTTCTAATTTCTTCACCAGTCAAACGGTCCCCCAAGTGTGCCCTTTCCTGTAATTATCCTCCCTTAGCAGGCTGTTTTCAATAAAGCCAACGACTACTCCTTAATGTCCAGTATATAAAGGAAACACTTGCATCTCAACATGCTTGGGTCGTATATAGAAATACTAGGCAGGTCCAGTTGCTGGTTCTGGCTTACAGTGGTTTGGGGATATCGGTGACTTTCATGGCCATGATGGTCAGATGGATGGAATGTCACTTCTCTTCAGTAGACTCCCTGCTGCTTGTAGAATCCCTGATGCTTGTAGAATCCATGCCGAAGTGCGATAAAGCTTCCCCGGGTGCTTGTGACAGCTCCACACCCTTTCAATTTGTCAGGTTCCTGTACACTTAATAACTTAGTAAAGCTTCAGCTCGGCGTACACGGCTCACTTAACTATGTAGAGCTCCTTATCAATCAGGTATAAACACATTTTCCACGCAGCGCTAACATTCCTCGACGGCTGCGAGGGCCCGGTTATCTGCATACTGCTGCGGTGTGCTCCGCATTTCCCTGCTAGCTTGCGATGTAAGTGGCGACGTAATTCCTCTTATCTGCTAAAGTAAATGAAGAGTAAAATGGTTTACCTGTCACCCCCCTGTGACCCGGGGGATCTGGAGCCGATGGCGGAGCACATTAACTCGTTATCGCAGGACCACAGGCTTCACGTGAGCGCGGGATCCTCGTCTATGTCAGGATGCGGGGGAGAACGGTTTGGCACCGTTCATACAGTACGTTGAGTCGCTTCCAGGTTTAGGCGTTAGGGCTAGGTCAGGTTTAGGCAGAAATGTTCGTTAGCCACGTCAATGTGAGGGTCCGATTTTGTGCTGCGCGGGCGATGCGGATTCCGCGCTGGGTTTCGGTCCCCACATCGTCCCCACAGGGATGGAACGGTACGTGTTTCTATGTGAGAGTGCAGAGCAGTAAGTGTTGATGACCGCACAGCGCTTGTCACCCGCCTGACTCCTACCACAGGAAGCGCCTGCTGTTTTTTAAGGTGAATGAGCGTAGCCATATGATCTCAGTATGACTATCGTCCGACCGTATCACCCCAGCACCCACCCGAGTGCATCCCAATCTATACGAAAGTGCAAACAAAGGTTTGTCCCTACATTCGAAATGTCATTTTAAGCCGCGGGGAGGGTGCCCCATGAGAGTTGTACAGGACCTTTCACCAGACTGGTTGTTGTTGTTTTGTGGCATGGAGAATGTCCGAACTGTCAGCCTTGTGTCATTCCTCTGTACAATGTGTCCCACCCCACTGAGGAGGTCACCCTATCCTTGCAGACAGTGTGATATTCTTTTCTGACAGCATATATTGAGAACCCTTCACAATTCATGCAATTTCTTATGTTTTTATTTTGCTATTGTTCATCCAAAATGTACCGAATGGAAATATCTTATCGCAGATATCTTCTTTTACCCTTTTCTTGTAACTGTCCAGCAGTCTCTTCCATCACTGGTTGGAATTTCTGCCCGCTATTCTTTCCAGTACTGCTTCACCTATTCTGGGTTTGTGGGCTGACTGGCTCACACTGCTTCCAGTCCCCCAGAGCAGTTCCACAGAATTGAGATCCGGGCTATGACTTCATGGTCATTCCATTCTCTGGAACAATATTGAATTAATGATTGACACAGTGACACTGGGACTGAAATATAGCTCATACAGTGGGGAGAACAAGTATTTGATACACTGCCGATTTTGCTGGTTTTCCTACTTACAAAGCATGTAGAGGTCTGTCATTAAATTATCGTAGGTACACTTCAACTGTGAGAGACGGAATCTAAAAATCCAGAAAATCACATTGTATGATTTTTAAGTAATTCGTTTGCATTTTATTGCATGACATAAGTATTTGATCACGTACCAACCAGTAAGAATTCCGGCTCTCACAGACCTGTTAGTTTGTCTTTAAGAAGCCCTCCTGTTCTCCACTCTAAAAAGCATTTATCGATTAGAATGATTGAATTTGTAGATTGTCTTTCATTTATACTGTGAACTTAATCTGCTTTTATGTTGCTTGTTGATAATCTGGAATGGGGGGGGTTCTTCTTCAGAGCCATAATGTAACGCGTTGATCATGCACTAGATGAGCATATCTTTCATCCGCTTAATGGTTTCCCCCTACAGGCGACATGAGGAATGACCTGTACGTCACGTTGGAAAAAGGCGAGTTTGAGAAAGGCGGGAAGAGTGTCGCCAGGAATGTGGAGATCACTGTCTACGTGTTGGACATCGACGGTCAGGTCATGAAGGTCAGATGATAGTTTTTGCTCATTGCAGCGTTCATTACTTCCAATGAATTAGTCTTCGACATTTCGTTGCCATTGCACAAATGGTGTTACCAGTTCTCACCGGTTTAAAACTTTATTTTTTGGTTTCCCTTGTTGAAGTCCCATGTAGGTATGTCATGTCAGTGTTGCCACGCGTGAGCATTATGATTTCTGCGCCTCGCCCAGATGTGAGAAAAGGTTAGGCGTGGGGACAGGGTGTTGGTGAATGTCAGGACTCGATTGTGGTTTCCTGATCAGGCAGGATGCTCTTGCCGCCTCGCGACACGTGACCCTGTCACTCCCACGTTGCCGTGACAGAGGAAGAACTGAAGGGTGAACTCGTGTCCCACTCTATCCCTCATGCTTTCATCTCCCACTACCTACGCTTTTAAGGGACCCTTCTGCTGCCTCCCCCCCTTCCGTACTCCTTGTCGCTCCCAATGCTCATCACCCGTTCTCTCTACCCCCACCCCTTCCCTCCACCCCGCCTCCACCCCTCCTCTCTCCTCCAGAGTTACCTAGCGGCGGGGGCGGGCGAGCCGGGCGGGGATGAGTACCACTCCTTTGTGCTCTACCACAACAACAGTCCCCGCTGGGCCGAGCAGATGAAGCTCCCCATCCCCGTGGACATGTTCCGGGGCGCCCACGTGCGCTTCGAGTTCAGACACTGCTCCAGTAAGTTGTGTTGCTGTTGGTTGTTTTGGGTTTGTTAACATATGAGCACTTTCCTCCGTTTTTGGAAACCGGTCAGGATGTTTGAGTGTGTTTCGGGAATAAACGACAATTGGCGATATTTTCCGCGGCTTAGCAGAGCTCGGAGGCCCAGGCTTCTGATGCTACATGAGTATCGCTGGCACTTGGATAGGAGGCTTGGGGGAGCGGGGCTATCTGTCTAATGGGGCTTTAATTTAGGCTTGCCGGGATCCTCGCCATAGAGAGTTATATTATGGTTGGATAAAAATATGCCTGTGTAGCCAGTGTTTTATTTCTAATTACACACAGTAGCCAGCCAAATAAGAAAAATAACCAGTCTTGGATTTATGGCTTACAAGCTTGAGTTTTTTTTTTTATTCTTTATTTCTTGACCAGGTAAGCCTCGATTTTTCCGGAGAGATGATTAGAAAACCATAAAGCCCACCACTTACTCTGTCAAAGTGATTGCGTTGGTGGTGGTTGTACTTCGTTTCTATGGGAATATCTGTCTGTCTAGGCGGGATGTGTCAATATGGGTCGGCATCTTCCGAATGTCCACCCAGGCCAAACACCAGTTGTGTTGATGAGCTAATTGCTACGCTCCGACAACACAGAGGGAAGTCTCGTTTCGTTTTCGGTCTGGTGTTTAAGTAAACAGTACTCAGGTCAGTGGCGCCAAGTTGTTGCCTACGCCGTACATGGTGTATGTTCATATAGTAATCGCGCTTGTCAGTGCAACGTCTCTGCCTCCCCCCTGACAACCAGCTGCCCTCGTGGGCACAACCGATGCCTGGCTAAAGTGAGTCATCGCTGTTGCCGCATAGAAGTAGGTTTGTTTGTGCGTACGTGAGGCATTTTGACAACGGCGGTGGGCATGCTTGTGTTTTGCCTGACCTTGAACTGTGACGTTTCTCCCGCAGCGAAAGACAAAGGGGAGAAGAAGCTGTTCGGCTACTCGTTCGTTCCGCTGATGCAGGAGGACGGCCGGACTCTACCAGACGGGACTCACGAACTCATCATACACAAGGTACCCTAGCCCTGTTTTACACCCACAAAGCGACAGACGTGCCCTCAAAATACAAATAATCCTTTCGCCGGTCACCACATTCATGTATTCATCACTATTCATAAACGGCGGAGAAGCAAAGCCGTGCCGTTCAGTGTAAAGCTCTCCGAGACCTTCCCGGAGAAAGAATCAGGCAATCCCATTAGAGTGATTTCATTGCGGCCGCTCGGCCTTCACATCGGTGGCCAGGAGGGTTCGGCGGTGATTCAGCGGCAAGGCAAGACACGCCGGATCGCAAGTCATCGCTAATTTTAGAAACGGCCACTAACCACGAGGCTTCGCTGCAGACATCCATCCATTCAGACGCAGGCCGGGACAGCTGTTTTTTATTTCATCGCTACCGGAGTCGGCTCTCCACTTAACACGGACAGTCCAAAACAAACACGGGCCGAAGCGACCCTTGGGCAGGCTCGGCCAATTAAATGCAGCCCTGGACTTCGGGGCCTGTTGCCTATTTGGGTTGAGTTTTAAGTAATTGTCGTCTGCAGTTATTGCCTTATTTGCATACACACGGTGTCCACTTTCCTCGCCCTTCTCAGAGCCCACAGGGAGACCATGAGAGACGGGTATATGGAGGAGTAGCGGCCGTAGTCCTGAAAGACTGGCCCTCCTAAAGACAGGCAGAGCGCGACTGAGAGACAGGCTGCGGAAGCACTAATAAGACAGCCAGGGCTCCAGGAGCACCGCAACAGGCTGATGGGGCGGGGGGGGGGGGTAGCGGGGTGATTGGCTGAAAGAGAAGAAAGTAAGAGACCACTGTATCACAGAGTGAATCTCAGGGGGTAACAGCAGGGGGGAGAATGATGAGGCGGTAGACAGTCTGGAATCTTCTAAGAGCGCCAAACGAGCAACGTGGGAGGAGGTTGAGGGATGAAAGAGGGAGTTTAATCTGGACCGAAGATGGAAGGACTGAGGTTGTGTTAGAGAGAACAAAACAGGAAGGAGGGAATACTATCCACGCGAGTTGTAGAACAAGTGGCCTGCCTCTTTCCTGGGCCTCAGAGGTATAGTCCCACCTAGTCGGGCCCTCTCAACTCTCTTATCCAGTCCACTGCCCACCGCCTCATTAAGAAGCCTCGGTCAGCCACCTCAACGTGGGAGAAACGAACACATGGAAACCCTTGGCCTGTCTGCACATCCTAAATTGTGAGTCTGAAACGTCAAAACAAAAAGGACTTGTAGGTGTTTAAAGCGTTCTAGCTTGTGATTGAAGAAGGAGGTTGAAGGGGTGGGGGGGGTCTGCTTTCAGAGCTTTGAAGTGCTTACATGTGTCTTCCCTTTACTGGGTATTTGATGTGCTCGTACCTGAGACACTCAGTTCTGAACTTTTTGGGTGGAAATTTCATTTGATGCCTTTTAAAACCAAGAGAATCTGTTACAATTTTGTTAGTCATTAATGTAAAAAAAACTAAAACTTGGGACTAAAGGCAGAATCAAATTGCCGTGGCCCAGTTTCTCATCTCCGAAATAGGGCAGAGAAATTTCAGAGAAGAAGAGCCCAAACCATTACTGTCTGAATGCATTGTAACACTAGCTTCATAATAGAATACAACTTCATTCCCCATCCAGAATGAAAATGTTTCTTTGGAATCCCAGTAAAAATCCTATATTCATACAATACATTCTGTGTTGTCACACATTCAAACCATCACTTTGCCTTGTAGCACTATCGTAATATTCAGTTCAAACACAGAAGACATTAATATATTCATTTACAGCTGCCCACTAACCTAACAGCATAATAAAAAAGTTAAACTAAGGTATGAATGCTCATAGAACTATAAAGTTGAGTTTGTTGCTCCCACCTCACAATGGATAAATTAACGTTTAAAATGGCTACTGGCGCTCTGAACTGTTGGCCTGAGGGAAGCTTTTCAAACTGGGTTTGCAGTGGGTGAGATGGGAGGCTAAGGACGGCCAGTGCCTTCCTTTTGGTTCCCTTGTGAAATGAGCTACTCAGCTGTGTTGTGAGCGGCCTGGTATTTTCCTGGCTGTGTTGACCATTCCGGTCCGTTCCTGGTGCTCAGGTGGCTATGCCAAACAATCAAGATGTTCTCCATAAGACTCCATGAATTTCTTTTTTCAAAACGGGTACTAGGTTTGTTCATGTAGGAAACAGTCTGCCAGCGTTCCCTGTGAAGCTTGGCTTGTCATCGGTTTGTGTCCTTAGATATTTAAATCTGACAACCACCTCCACTGGTTGGTTGTTTAGGGAGAGTGGGTGGGATGTTGCCATTGAGGATAAACCCCATTGTCTTGTCCACTTGAAATGTAAAAGGTAGCTAAGCTGATCCCCACTCTGAAGGAAAACCTCAGCAGGGCCATTTGTTCATGTACATCTTGGCGTTAGTGAAGAGTACAGCTGTGAGAGGACTCACTACGGGGGTGCACCTGTAATCAGGGGAAGGTCATCAGAGATGGCTTTGTTCTTTTGGACCCTGTTTGTGTGGTCAGTTAAAGTCATTGATGCGGCCAATCATATCCAGCAGGTGTTTAAGCTTATTAACTTATTTCGGTCCAGTTGGTCTGTGGTTGACAGGTTCAGGTGCTTTACTGACAACTCTTTCCAAGTATTTGGCCAGCGTGGGTGCAAGGGCTACTTTATCGCTGGTACAGTGGTTTCCCCCTTCCTGGAGTTTGGCACTGTGTAGGCCGTTCATCACCCGATGAAACAACAGTGTACAAATTGCCTTGAGGTGGGCGGCGCAGACCTTCAGTACTTTCCCCGAAGACCATTCAGGCGTGGGGCTTTTTGTTGCTTGATTTATTACTGACATGTTCACTTCATACTAATACATGTCATCTGTACAGCAGAGCATTTGGCAATCATATTTTCCATAAAACTGATGGCGATTGATTCACATAGAATTTACAATATCATTCTGCTTTGTTATTGTTCTCTGTTTTCTTTTAATCATTTTTGAATCTTTTAAGTGCTTGGCTCAAATAATTGGAAAATATGAGCTTACTTTATAGTGGACCCTCCCCTTTACAACTGAATAATAAAACATAGTTTACTTTTAATGATGATAATATGTATGAGACTATTACGACAACCACTAATAATAAATTCACTGCTATTGTCAGCAGCATGTTTTTAGTAAAACAAACCACGTTCAATGTTGAATGCAATTAACAACTCACAGTAACACTGAATGCTCAAGCCCCCCCCGATACATATTTAATAGTAGCACTACGTCTCTGCCCCTTTCAGTGTGAGGAGAATGCCAACCTTCAGGACTCTGCCCGCTACATAAAACTGCCCTTCTCCAAAGCCAATCTGCCCGGGAACAACCAAGCTGTAAAAGGCACTAAGGAGTCATTCTGGATCACCTCCTTCCTGTGCTCCACCAAGCTCACACAAAATGGTAAGAGCGGACGCGGTAAAGAGTTTGTGCAATAGACCTCTGTTCCTGTACTCCTTAACGACACCGCAGTGAGACCGTTTGAAATCAATTTAATTCTCTAGCTGTTAGGCGATCTGCAGCCCTGTATCGTCCACCAACTGATCACTTACTAAAGTGTCTCAAAATGAATCTGGATTCGTAGTTGCAGTGATTTCTAAAGGTGGCTTACGTGTTTATTCATTAAGCAACATTGATGCAAGCTGGAGAAGTGTGCCGGCTTTTCTTTGGTTAAGCTTATGATCCTGTTTAGTTAGTGGATACCAGTCGGTTTTGGACCCAGGTAGCATTTGTTCTTACAATACAACAGGGCAATATTACTGTTTTATTCCTGAATTGTAAGTGGTACTCCTATTTCATTGCTAAAACGAAACCGAAACGAAATATATTAAGGATCCAAATCTTTACTGTACATTGCAATTTGTTGAGAACAAAATGACGTAACCGACTGAGGGCTGGATTCAGACACTGAAAATCAAAGTAAACAATTGAAATCACAGGCCGTTCCAACTTGATTTCATCTTGTTAACTCATAATGTGACTCAGTATAGTGTGCCTGTATGCACACTGAAAAAAAGGTCTGGGCATGCTCCTGATTAAGATGGTCCTGGGGGATCTCCTCCCAGACCTGGATCAGGGCATCATTGAGCTTGTGGACAGTCTGTGGTACTACTTGGTGGTGCCGGATGCACCGTTAAAAAACGTCCCAGAGGTTAGGGAATGGTTTTGCACCACCTGCAAAACCATTCCCTTTTTGGGGGTTGTCTTGCTGATGCCTCCTCCCTTGCATTTGCACCACTACAAGGTGAAATTGATTCACAATATGATTTCTTGTCTCCAAGTATCCCAAACCGTTTCAGTATTCAACAAAGCTTTTTTTCTTGCTTTGCCGTGATCTTATCCGACAAGACAACGTCTAGTTGCCACTGTGCAGAAGTAATCTGAGCATTTCATCTGTCATAATTAATACTTGGTGAATTAATTACGACAGATGGTCTACTTCGCACTTCCCTCTGAGAAAAAGAGAACTGCATTGCTTCTTTTGCATTTCTCGTGAGTGTTTTGCTTGGTGTTGTTGTTGTACAGTTACTGCTACAATGTGATATCGATCTTATTTAACATCTTAGTTTGGTTGCATTACCTCTGTTCAGATGCTTTAGATTATGGATATGTTTTTTAAATGTAATTCTTCACATTTTGTTTTGCTGTTGGGTAGGGACTGCATTTGTGTTTTTAGGTGACCTGAGGTCGTCCCTGAGGTAACAGCGTTGTCCCTCGTAATTTATGTTTGTAGGAGACATGTTGGACCTGTTGAAGTGGAGAGCCCACCCAGAGAGAATCAATGACAGCCTGTCTAAACTGAAGGAGATCGATGGTTCAGAGATAGTGAAGGTACTTCCATTCACCACCACGTCTCTCAAACCGATTACTTTGACAAAAAAAAAGAACTATATAAATGTGTGTATGTATATTTCCCTCATCAGTTTCTACAGGACACACTGGATACTCTCTTTGGAATACTGGATGAGAGCTCCCAGAGGTATGGACTGAAGGTGTTTGACTGCCTGGTAAGTGACTCTTGCCTCTCTTGTCTCCCCCCCCCCCCTCCAGCTAATTGTTAGTTGTGTTTATCTGATTCAGAGTTTAGGCGTTCTTGGTAATTGTCTACACGGCACCCTTGCATGCCTTCTGGAAGTTGCGCACGAATAGAGAAAAGAGGCCAGTGTTGAAATGGCTTAATGCAGTAGAGGAACATGTGCAGTGGCGCATGGTTTAGATCCACAGCACACACACACACACACGCACCGAGCCAATGGATGTGTTCAATACTCTAAAGCTTCAGTCTGTCCCTGTCCAGTCGCGCAACAGTGCTCTTCTGTAGAGCTCTGAGTTTGATCTCCATGCAGCTTTCCACGCCCAGTCACACAAGCACACACAGAGCTTTACTCCGGCTTTATCGCGGCAGAACGGGCCAGTGAAGCCATCAAACGGGCTTTGTGACAGTCCGATGGAACTGGGCAGCGAGGTCCGTTTTGCGTCACATTGGCGGTTTTGTTCGATTAATAGATTGTTTGTGGAGAAAACAATGGTTGTGGGGCAAATGTAACGGGATGCCTTTTTCCCCTTTCAGGTTCACATAATTAACCTGCTACAAGACAGCAAGTTTCAGCATTTCAAACCCGTCATGGACACCTACATTGAGAGTCATTTCGCCGGGGCCTTGTCTTACAGGTTAGCTTTGCCATCTTTAGGGTTTTTATTAGCTTTCCGGTGTTTAGAACAGATGCACTACATGTTTTCGAAGGATGGTTTCTGGCTTACACTGTTCTGTTCCCTGAAACATGAAATGAAATCTCAAAAACAGACTACTTACCAGTATCTCATTGTGATTCACACAGCGTCCTGCACTGGGTAATACTGTCCTGCCCACACTACCTGTAAGCTCTCACACTGCTAGTCTGTCACTAATCCTATCCTCTTTCCAGCCGTCTAGTTTCAAAGCAACTCTGAATTTACCTTAAGTTAATGTGGTAGCAGTTGATGTTTCCCCCGGGTTTTAAACCTAGCACAAATGTATCTCAGAATACATTTAACTGCCCGAAAAGAGTTATCGTGACGAAAATATATTTTGCTAGCCGATTTGACATGCCCCTTCGATAACAACTTTTCCACCATATCGCCGCACTCCCGTATCAGTGTTGCGCTCTGCAGTGTAGTCATGTAATTTGCTGTGGGTTCGCTATTTCAATAAATCTACACCCCCTAAGTTTTGAACAGTCCCACTCTGTTACCAGGCTCCATGAGCCAGCAATTGAAGCCTGTGGGACTTGGTTTTGTTTCTCGCCAACAACCATGTACTGCCAGTTCCCACCTCTCCCTCATCTAAAATAAACTCGATAAACTCCCCCTCCTTCAGAGAAAATTGGTTGGCAGGCTCTAGAGTCATATTATTCCCTGGTTCAGTGAAGTTGTTCAGTGATTTTTCTGTAGGATGTAATATGTAATCAATGCCGCTCCACTTCCTTAGCTGATTATTTCCAACAAACCGACGATGGCCTCTTCAGCAGACGTACATATCAAAGGGAGAAAAAACAAATCTCCACTGTAAAAAAAAAAGAAAAGCTAATCAGCACGCAATCACAGCATAATCGTGGGGAATCAGGTGGAGAAAAATCTCTCGCAAAACAAGTCTCATTAAGGCGGGTGTTTCGGGCCAACTGTATTTTGCCTTCTCAGTCTCATGCAGTTGCAATGGCCCCTTTATGTATTGTTAAGTGATTGGTTCGTTTATCCCTACACATGACGAAATATGTTGAAATGTTGTTCGGTGTTGTTAGCATGCACGCGAACGTCATTAGATCGAGGTTCATGGCGGTTCAATGACACTGAGCAGGCCAGTACAAAAATGCATTTACTGACTACTGTCAGAAACGGCCTGGATCAGAGCGTCTGGTAAATGACTTAAAACCATAGCGATACGAACTAGCGTTGTTGTGTTGTCTGTTCGCCTGTGTGGGCGGGAGCTGTGATTGCAGTGTGGAAACGCTGTGTGACTGCGGTGAAAGATCTTCCGTTTAGTCGTGTTTAATGCTAATGTGCCTTTTTCCCAGGGACCTGATCAAAGTGCTGAAGTGGTACGTGGATCGCATTATAGATGCCGAACACCAGGACCACATTCAGCAGGTCCTCAAGGTTGGTGTGAAGGCACAAACACTCACACACACACACTCACCCACCCACACACACACACACGTGTTCTTTATTATTCCACATAATGCCTTCCCACTCTCTCATATTTTTCGCTGCACAGACTTTTTGTAAAACCACTGGTCCTTGGCCATCCAGCATATTGCATTAACGACCCGGCAACACCGTTACCAGAACCTGCATCAACGACACCCTTTCATGTGTGATCCCCTTGTTTAAATACCGGTGTTATGTAGCGATTCGCGGGGTAACGGTTTGTCTGCCTGTGTGTGTGTGTCTCTCTTCAGGCCAGCGAGTACATCTTCAAGTACATCGTCCAGTCCCGGCGTCTGTTCGCCCTGGCCACGGGGGGGCAGAGTGAGGACGAGTTCCGCTGCTGTGTCCACGAGCTCTTCATGTCCATCCGTTTCTTCTTGTCCCAGGAGAACAAGGGAACCAACCCAGTTACACACACCCAGGTGTGTGTGTGTGCGTGTGTGTGGTTCTGTAGGACACCTGTCTGCGTGCGTGGCACTGGGAACTGACGCGGGGCAGACAGGAAATGAGCCGCGCGTGATTGACAGGGAGCGCTGAGGTCATTAGTGTTGCATCCTGGTTTGGTGCCAGCCCGCTCTCTCTCTCTCGCTCTCTCTCTCTCCCGCTCTCTCTCTCTCTCCCGCTCTCTCTGTCTGTCTGTCTGTGTGCACAAGCACATTATGTTTTAAGCAACCCCAATTACATTTAATTTGAAAGAAAAATGCTTTTAATTGAATTCCATGCAGATATCAATCCCTAGGGGTGCTTTGTAATTTCCATTTCATGCTTTGTCTCAAGGGGTACAGAACAACGGCCCCCGCTGAACCGCTCTCCAGGGACACTAACACAAAGCTGCTAAACACACCCACAAATAATGGAAATTTCACACCCACAGAGTGTAATGTGTGACGGTCCCCGGTACACCAGGAAACTCCACCCCCCAATTCTTTAGGTCCTCGTCTCCCGGCCCGCTGAACTCGCCAAGATTTAGTTTAAAGCAAGTAATGACCCGTTTCTGTTATCGGGAGGTAAAACGCACAGTATTAAAGGAAATGTAGTGTGGGTGTGTGTTTTCCCCTCTGTTCTGTCTGTTAATCCTATTTCTCCGGCATCTGTCTACCGGCTTCCAGCGTTTCTCACCCCTGTGACCTTCGCAGATAATGTGTGTGTGTGTCCAAATTGACAGTAGCGTGTGTGTGTGTGTGTGTGGGTGTGCACTTGCTGGCTCGCTGCACGCTGAGCTAGGTAAACCTTCACAGCAGTAACCCTTAACGAAGCCAGCTGTTAGGGACCCCGGTGTTTGACCGCTCACTCCGGCTTGGGGAGCACACTGTGCTGTTGTGAGTGTGTGGCGATGTGTGGTGGGGTGAGTGTGTGTGCGCGTGCGGGTTGTCTCTTGAAGCCCTCTTGTCTTTTCTCGACGGTAACGGCACAGAGCCCTTTGCTCACTCCTTGGCTGGCGGCTAGTCAGTTGTAATCTTGATCTAGAGACGAACAATGGCTTTAAGAGAATGCAGCTCAGGCCTCTTCTAATCCATGTTAATCTGTTGCCCCCCCTCCTCCCATTCTGAGGTACTGGGTTGCTGACAACGGGACAGCTGGATGGGACTTTAGGGCGCACTGTGGAAAGGTTACCGGAGGCACTTCTCGAAGGCCACTGGTTGGGGATCGGAGATTACCAGATGCCATCACGCAAACCACAGCACCAGTTAGCCAGCTGCTCAGTTTGTGAGATAGCTGTGATACAGGAGTTTTCTACAGGATACGTCTTGTGTTTATTTTTCAAAGAAAACCAGGGTAATCCGCGTTTCATGCTCTGCCTAAAGGTTAGAATGTCTGTCCAAGAGTACGTTTCTAGTATTTCTAATGAGCAGATCCTCTTATCCAGAGCGACTTTCCTGTGGCCGGTACTTCATCTTCATCACTGGGTGTCTTAAGCAGATATACATAGCATACTGATACACTTTCACACATGTCAATCACAGTTTTAGGGTTTAGGGTTAAGGTAGAGATATTCTCTCCAGCTGCTGAGCTGGGTTAGGGTGCTCAGTCAACAGACAGTGGTCAGCCTACCATAAAAAATCCCTACATCCATCCCAGCCAGCAATGTAGAGTGTCCAAGAGCAGGGCAGTTATCTCCTTATGCTAACAAGATGTTGTACATGAAGCTTGACATTTTTATTTCCTTCGACAACTGAATGCATCTTACCCATGGCGTTGTTCTGAGCCACCTAAGCTTTGTCAGGTGACATGGAATCCTTGACCAAAGCAAGGAAAATAAAGTCTGTTTTTGACTGGCAGACTTTTTGACCAGGGTTTTTCAATCCTTTTTGGCCATTTACCCTCATCTGAACCAAGAGGCAATCCAGAGACCAACATTATGTGTGAGGTTGTATAGCTCATGTACACAAATAACGAAAGAACCACTTGTCTCTCCCCCCACTTCAGTCCCCAAATCCACTTTCCCCCGAACAAACCTTCCTCCCTCATTCATTTCACGTTTGAAATAATACTTTGAATTTTGGCAGCAGTAAGCACAGTTCTCTTATACTGTGTACATGGTTGAAGCCTCTCTGTTTTAGACAATAGAGAAACAGATGCACTATCTTGATTAAGAATGAAGAAGTTTCTCTTAAAACTTCATGGTAGGGGATCCTAAACGTTGAAAAGTCTTAATGCACTAAAGCAGGGCCCACAGAGAGGGCCTTGTGTCAGTTGGTTTTTGGTTTATCCTGTGTGCCTCTCAATTTGGGTTCAGTTAAGACCTAGACAGATCAGGTGAGACAAATTCTTTGCTAATTGGTATGAGTTTGACATGTGTGCAGTGAAGCAGGCAAATTCTATTCAGGTTTTGTCTTACTCCGGCATTGTAACTGAGAACAATCGAATCAGTCACGCTTTTGTGATTATGATTTCTCACCCACGCTGCTCTCTGATGGATCCTCGGGCCCTGTCAAATGAAAAATTAAGCTTTTAATCACCATTTTGTCTTGGATATCTTATATTTGAGAGAACCTGTGCTTTTAATGTCCTTTTTCAGTCAATCGACAGATCTTCCATCTTCTAGAAAGGCGCATCTTGTCAACTTGTAGAGAAACTTTGTATTGATTTCAATTGTTTCCCCTTAGTGATGTGCCAGGTGCTTTGCCCAATATTTGCCGGAGCTGATCTACTTCTTTACTTGTTGCTACTGCTCGCTGGTACGTTGACTTGCAGAACCATTAGCCCATATCTTTAACCTGAAGATTATCTGGAACTGTCGGGAATGTTCGGCATGTACTCGACCTTCACAACGGCGACGACCCTCGTGACCTCCAACATTTGCCCCCTTTCCAAATGTTTTATCTTTAATCGATGAAGGAATCTTGTACTGCACTTTTCCTTGACCTGTCACAAGCCTAAGATACCGTCGCTTACCCGCTAAAGCCTTCGCAAGTTGACCTTGACCAGGTTGCATGTAACTCATTTGCATGAACAACTCAATGTGTGGGTATCACTTCCCAGGCGGTGTTCCTGCGGACGTTCCCCGCCGTGTACGGGGAGCTGCTGAAGATCTTCACCGTGAGGGAGGTAGCCGGCTTCGTCAAGGAGACCCTGGGAAGCCTGCCTGCAACGGCTCACGCAGAGTGCCCCCTGGAGGCCGTCAAGCTACAGTGCATCGACAAGACCGTCGAGAGCCAGCTGTACGTCAACCCAGGTAGGACAAACAAACGCCCGCGCCAGAGGGCACGCAGGAAAAGTGACACACACACCTGGCGTCACACACACACCTGGCGTCACGCTCACAAACAGGCGGATTTATGTAAACACACATATCGCACGCACTTGATTATACGCAATTGCTGGTAATTACATACCTACACAAGCTAGCCGGTTAATTGTAGGTAATGATGATTATATGCTAGCACAAATAGCCGCGCTAACGTTTTATTAGGCGCCTCCTTTAAATACAGGCGGGTGGCTACCGTCTGAGGAAAACAGAAGACCAGGTGTTTAATGAGCACAACATGCATATGATCATTGTTTGTGTGTGTGTGTGTGTTCATGCCTGTGCTCACGGTAATGAAAATAACAAACCGGCATTTGAGGATGAATGCAAATTCAATTGTAAGTGGCACTCTGAATACTTGTGGTACTTGAATACACACTGAAGTGGACTAATCATTAACGTTCCATTTGCTGCTGCGCCCGTGAAAGTACATACTGAACGTGTACAAACCAGGGGGACCCCTGAGGGGTGGTGACCGGGGGACCCCCGGGGAGTAGGGTGGTGACCGGGGGACCCCCGGGGAGTAGGGTGATGACCGGGGGACCCCCCGGGGAGTGGGGTGGCGACCGGGGGACCCCCCGTGGAGTGGGGTGGCGACCGGGGGACCCCCCCGGGGAGTAGGGTGGCGACCGGGGGCCACCGTCGGCGGTCCCGTTCACCTGCCACTCTGTGTGTTCCAGATTCCCGGTGTACCCTCCTCCCGGTGGTGCTCCGGCTGCTGAGGGCTCACATGCAGGAGCAGCGAGACCTGGTCATGTGCGCCCACATCCTCACCAGCATGCTGTCTCTCATCAGGAAGGATGACTCCATCGCCACCGTGAGTACCGCCTACGTCCAGCCGCCGAGCGCCGTGGCTTGTGTGGTTAGTTTCTCTCGCCCGCCGGCTTCCAGTACCCCCCCCCCCCCCCCCCCTCCCCCCGCTCTTGTGATGGGGGACGGGGAAACGCTGTAGAAAAGACCCCGCTTGTTGCGCCCCCATATTCGGTGTTGGCAGTATGTGTCAGGATCTAAGACCAGCTTCTGTTTGTTTGTTCGTTTCGTTCGGGGTGGGGGGGGGTGGTGAGATAAAAATAAACTTTCTTGATGAAAATCTGGTTTATTAATGAAGTAGTGACTGAGACTGACGGATGGTGCCGGAGCTTGTAAACAGCCCAGCCATGTGGTTTGGTCACTTGGTCCACTGCGAGCGGCGCTGACTCCCATCCTGACCTTGACACGGCGCTGTCCTTGCCGGAGCAGCAGCACGCCATAAGTGTCTGGCAGACACACAGCAGGACGACAGACACACAGCAGGACGACAGACACACGCGGAATAGGGCTCCCGTGACAGACAGGGCTGTGAACATGGCTAAGAGGGAGTGACAGCAGGACCGGCCGATGTGCTGGTCTGACGCTTTCTCTCATTATCACTGTTGGTGCCGCGTGGGGCTCTGCTGTCGGGAGGGAAGAGGGAGCCCATCTCTTCTCTCTCCATCTCTCCCATTCTCCCTCCATCTCTTCCCATTCTCCCTCCTTCTCCCCCTTCTCTTTTCTCCATCTCCCTTCTCCATCCTTCTCCATCTCTCTTCCCATCTCTCTCATTCTCTTTCAACGTGTCTCTCTCATGCTCTGCAGAACCCTTCCACCGTGTCCCGCTACCGTCCGGTTGGTTTTGTGGTTCTTTCGTTTCTCCTGGCGTTTGTGTATCTTACGTGTTCGAGCAGGCGCACGGCTGTATGTGAGCGGTCATGTGACGGTCTGTGTTGGCAGGAGCCGGCCGTGTCAGAAGAGGTGGATCTGATCGTCGAGAGCCTGTTGGGCCTTCTGCTCCGGACCATCCTGGAGATCACAAACAGGCCCCAGCCCGCAGGAACAAACATGAGACTGCAGTTCCAGGATGTCACGGTCAGTGTGTGTGTGTGTGTGTGTGTGTGTGTGTGTCTAATTGTATAACGGGGACAAAAATGTCTCCAAACATGTTCGATTTGAAAAAGGCTTATTGTTTGGCCAAAGTTTTAGATTAGAACAGTTTAAATGGAGTTGTTGTGGTTCAAGTTAAGGTCAATGGTTAGGATGAGTAGAAGTAGGTTAGGGTTAGATCCCTGTGTGTGTGTGTGTGTGTGTGCGCGCATGTAGGTATAGTTTCTGGTTGAGGCTAAGGTCAAAGAGAGTATTTGTGGTCAAATAGAGCATCTGTTCTGCCCTCAGTCACAGCTGTGTCTTCCTCCATGTCCAGATGGCAAAACAACTTAAGAAAGTAGAAAGGAACCGCTTCATTTCTCTGACAGCCTGTTTAGGTACTGCTGCTGGGTGGTGTTAAATGTGCAGCCATCTCGCTCACTGTTTGATCTGGTGCGTGTGTGTGCGTGTGTGTGCGTGTGTGTGCGTGCGTGTGCGTGTGTGTGTGCGTGTGTGTGTGTGTGGGCTTTGTCTCAGATGTTCTGAGCTCTTCTCTCTGCCTCTTCCTTCCGCCTCTCACTCCATTTTCTCCCTCCCTCCCTCGCCGCCTCTCTTTTTAACCCTTTCTCTTGTTCTTACCTTTCTTTTCTTTCAATGTCAATTTGAGTGGCTTCACTGGCAAAGCATATGGAAACCAGGATACATGAAATACATTTCTCTGCTCTGCCGTCTCCAGGGGGAGTTTGTTGCGTGTCTCCTGGCTCTTCTCAGACAGATGACTGATAAACATTACCAGCAACTCTTGCAGGCGTTCACCAACAAAGATGACCTGAGGGTAGGTCTATATTCAAACACGGAGACACACGCTCAGCAATATCTGACTGACATTTCAGCACCTAAGTCACTATCTGTTGTTTGTGTGTGATGGAAATGAACATGGCTGGAGTTGAAAAGGAGGTGAGATGGGAAAAATAAATGGGGTCACCAAGTTCACGGCACTCAAAATGGATGCCGTGAAAGCACCCTCGGAAATATCACCAGGCGACTCTGCTCTGAATACGCGACTGCTTTAGATCAATACATTATTTATGTTTTTCTGATGGGCTGAATGTCGAGTGATGCCAAACAGTGTTTCCACGCGGGTTCCCTCTCGTTTCCCAGGACTTTCTCCTGCAGATCTTCACCGTCTTCCGCATCTTGATCCGTCCGGAGATGTTTCCGAAAGACTGGACAGTGATGCGGTTGGTCACTAACAAGTAAGACCACATTTCCCAGCGTGCATCATCGCTAACACATTGGCTTCGGTTATCCGTCCAAACACACGGTCAGCCATCATTACAAAACGTCCGTGTGTCAGGCTAATAAACATAATTATGCATTATTAAGCATGACAACCAGACAGGCAAGTTTAAATAAATGTCTCTCTCCCTCTCCCTTTTTCTTTACATCTCTTTCTCTCTACTTCTCTGTCTCTCTTTCTCTCCCCCAGTGTTATTATTACCACGGTTCTCTACCTCTCTGATGCCCTGAGGAATAACTTCCTGAATGACAAGTTTGACTACAAGGTACGAGGTGCTGAGGTCCGCTTAGACGTTCCTTGTTGATCAAAAAGTGAAAGAAAAGTGTTGGGTCTCGTTATTGACTTCCTATCATGTGATGTAATCTGTTATCGACCTCATCATGTGATCCCTTCGCATATCGACTTGGCATTTCGTGGTTGTATGTCTCCTCTAGGTGTGGGACTCGTACTTTTATCTCTCCGTCATTTTCATCAACCAGCCTTGTCTCCAGCTGGAGTCCTTTTCTCCCTCGAAGAGGAAGAAAATACTGGAGAAGTAAGGGTCATCTCTGAAAACATAACGCATCCCCAGTCATTTATTTTCCTCTATTTTTCATCCCGGGTTCGGGACTGTGTTTTTGGCACCAAAGTTGTTGTTTCTAAATAGCAAAGCCAATATATTCACAAAAAACGCAAATCTTTACTACTGTATTTGAACAACAGCCCTCTGTTCCAATTACTACGGAGTTGAGTAACGATGGATTGTCCCTCCCGCCACTGTAGGTACGGAGACATGAGGGTGATGATGGGTTGTGAGATCTTCAGCATGTGGCAGAACCTAGGTACCATACCCTCTTAATCATCGGTCTCATAGGAATGTGGTCAATGTCTCTCAGTCTTTCTCTCGTCTGACATCTCACTATACCTCCCTTTCAGTATGTCCCTGACTCCTACAGTTCTTTTTCGTTTTGTCTCCCTGCTTCTCCCCCCCTCTCTCACCCTCTTTATTGTTGTTGCATGTTTTTTGGGGTTTCAGGCGGGGAATCGGCAAAGGCTTAATGTGACAACTGCTGAGGTAAAAATGGCTTTGTGAAATGTATTGGTTTACCTTTCACCCCCTCCCGGTGTCTGTCTCATTGTTTCAAGGTGAGCACAAGTTGAATTTCATCCCGGCGATGATCGGGCCGTTCCTGGAGGTGACACTAGTTCCCCAGCCTGACCTGAGGAACGTCATGATCCCCATCTTCCATGACATGATGGACTGGGAGCAGAGGAGGAGTGGCAACTTTAAACAGGTACTGGGTGGAACCGAACGGTCGCTTTGTTGAATCCCCATTGGTCACTGAGCAACGCATTAAACCATGATCGCTCCCCAGGTTGGGGGTAAACAAATGCATACAAAAACATGCAGCTCCTTTTCTTAGTTGACTTGAACCAGCTTTAGTAGCCCTTAGTGGCTGAGTAGATGTTGCAGCGATCCGTATCTAGCGTTCAATGGAATTATTCCCTCGTCAGGTGGAAGCCAAGCTGATAGACAAACTGGACAGTCTGATGTCGGAGGGGAAAGGGGACGAGACCTACAGAGAACTCTTCAACAGCATGTGAGTCTCAGAGGACGGTGCACAACGACGCACAGAGTTCCCCCCGCTGCAAACACCTAGAATCTGTCTTGACATTATGTTGCATTGAGCAGTGGGCAGGGGGGGGGGTGGTTGGTGGGTGGTAAGTGTGTTCAGTACTTCTGCTGTATCCATACTCCTCCACATCTCCTGAGATCTCCCTGTTCCCATTTGGTTGGTCACCTTACCTTGCATGTATTGTACTGTAGCGCACGCTTATGTACGTGTGTGTGTGTGTTTGTTCTGTTGGTCCGTGCAGCTCTTTCCATCGTACTGAAAGTCCTACTTCACATTTGCATTATGTTCACACTCTTTTTGAGAAGAATAGCCTTTTACGAGCTTCAAACAAGCTTTTTGTTCCAGTTAATGAACTGTAAAACGAATTAATGGGCGACTTTCCACCTTGACTCGAGTATCTGGCCCCATGGCCCCGTGTAGAGAGGTGTGCCTTCTACTTGACAGCCGGGACGATGCAACGTTTAGGGCCAAGACATTGCTTTCCTTCCGATGCCTCAGTATCTCACACAAGTCTTCTGGATGCCGCTTTTCTCAATAGAACACTGAGGTTTTCCTTCCGTGAACAGCAGGTCTTTTGCAGCTCCCCTTATGGTTTTCTTCCTGTTTTCTGTTCGTCCGCCTGACTAACTTCACTAACCCCGAGGCTAACCCGTGTGAGTGTGCGTTGATTTTATTAATCTATTAATATTCATTTGTTTTGCCAAATGCTTTCCCGGAGTAGAATCCCTCTGTTTGGTCCATACCCTAGGTAAGAGGCTCCACTACTCTACGATCTGTGTGTCTTTTAGGGATGTCCTTTTAATGCTGAAGGACCGGGTGGGTAGAGGCACAGATGACTTGTCAGTATGTGTAAATGTGTGTCCGTCTCTCTCCCTCTCTCTCTCTCTCTCTCTCTCCCTCTCTCTCTCTCTGCTTGTTGCTCCCTCTCTCTTTCTCTCTTTGTATCCCTCCTCCCTCGGTTCCTTGCGTTCCCCCGTCAGTCTGCTGAAGAAGATTGAGAGGGAGACTTGGAGGGAGAGTGGCGTCTCCCTGATCGCCACGGTCACACGTCTGATGGAGAGGCTGCTGGACTACAGGGACTGCATGAAGCTGGGCGAGGTGGACGGGAAGAAGATTGGCTGCACCGTCAGTTTGCTGGTCAGTGGTCTGTTGCCTGAGAAGATCCAGTCACGCTCCTTCTCTCACCAGAATCGTTGTTTTCCTTGCCCTGTGCTCTTTGGAAACCGTTTTTCACAATTGCATTAATGAGATGCAAAAATACAGCCCCTATTAAACAGTAAACATTGAGATGGGTTTGGTTTTGCACATATTTATGTAAATCAGACCGGAGATAATCATATTTTACTTCACACCTTGTGATTACATTCAGCATACGTGCTCAGGGTTATTCATTATTTGGAAACCTGTACCTTCTCCACATGAACGCGCCGTCGGGTAGGGAAACGGGCCACATGTGGTACATCTTTGTACGTGGGTGTCTCAGTGTGGCCGGTAGGACCTGGTCCCTGAACCCGCACAGCGCTGCCTGCAGCTTCCATCTATTTTGTCTTTCCATTATGCCATGCTGTTTACTTTGGCCGTGATATCTTTGACAGTCCAACAGGTTCATCTCTTAAAACAGTTTAAAATGTGGACAGACGGAAGGCAACTGTCAACGTGGGTAGAGGTTATCGCGGGGTTCAAACCCATTAAATGTCTGATAAGCGTGGTTGCTCTGTTGTTGTACCCCCCCCCCCTCCCCCCCTCCAGAATTTCTACAAGACTGAGTTAAACAAGGAGGAGATGTACATCCGCTACATCCACAAACTCTACGACCTGCACCTTAAAGCACAGAATTACACAGGTACGCTGTAAACCGTCAACAGGGAACAAAGTGCCGCATTTTAAGGGTTGTTATAACCCTAATATTGCGTGTGTGTGTGCGCCTGTCTTCTTTGTGCAATTGTTTGACTGTGGTGTGTGTGTGTGTCTGCTTTTGTTGTGCTTTGTTGTCTGTGTGTGTCCGTGTTGCGCAGAGGCATCGTACACTCTGCTGCTGTATGACGAGCTGCTGGAGTGGTCCGAGAGGCCACTAAGAGAATTCCTCAACTACCCCATGCAGAGTGAGTGGCAGAGGAAGGAGTATCTCCACCTCACCATCGTGCAGAACTTCGACAGGGGGAAGGTGATCTCTCTCTCTCTTTTACTATCTCCGGTTTGTCTTTTTATCTGTCAGTCTCTCCGATTTTCTCCTTTTCACGGTCTCTCTCTCCATTAACGATTACCTTTGGGACAGCGTCATAGTAAAATCCGTCCGAACTTACTTTAATGCTCTGCTCGACATATCCCATCACATCATTGCACTGCAGTATCATAAAAAAATGTCCGCCCCCATAATTCTTCACCCGATTTCCAAGCGAATTCATGACCAAAGCCATCTGCTAGCTGCCGCTGCCTTGGGATTAAAACGCAGCAGGGAAGTAATACTTTCATTTCATTAGCATGATGGCTGGGTGCCGCACCGGGGATGGCAGGTCAGCCCTGGCATTAAAGCGGTTGTTGTACATCACCGCCACCCAGTGGTCAACACCAGTACTGTAGCTGTGTTTTTCCCCTCAGTGTTGGGAGAACGGGATCATTCTGTGCAGAGAGCTTGCAGACCAGTATGACTCATACTACGACTACAGAAACCTCAGCAAAATGAGGGCGAGTAGCAATTTACCTTTCAAGTATTTTCACACAAAGTATTCTCCACTGACTTATCCCTTTACATGGTGATGGTGTTGTGTTAAACATTATATAACTTGACAGTGCTGTTTTTGAACCGGACCTTTCCTGTTGACAGATGATGGAGGCGTCGTTGTACGATAAGATTATGGACCAACAGAGACTGGAGCCTGAGTTCTTCAGGGTTGGCTTCTACGGCAAGAAGTTCCCCTTCTTCCTAAGGGTAAACACCTCTGTGTTTGAGGATTTACAGTTTTTGTTTGTATGAGTTGACAATTTAAAAACCAGTTAATTGCTTATTAAGAGTGTCCATTTGCACTTTCAAGCAAGCTGTAAAATATATTGGAAATTGGTTGACTTCCTTAACATGAAATAATTAAAACACATATTTTTGAAGTGAAATTAAGTGTTTTATTTTTGCTGTGTACAAATTCTTGTTTCTAACCAGGTTTCCGGCCCCCAAAAATCTGCCCTGCTAGTTGCCTTCAGTTTAAATTGCAGTGGCAGTGGGTGTCCACTAGATGTCAGCTTAACCCCTTGTTCTGTCCCTGTTTTGATGTGTCTGTTGCTCGCCTGCAGAATAAGGAGTTTGTGTGCCGTGGCCATGACTACGAGAGGCTGGAGGCTTTCCAGCAGCGCATGCTGAATGAGTTCCCCCACGCCATCGCCATGCAGCACGTCAACCAGCCTGACCAGACCATTTACCAGGCCGAGGCACAGTGTATCCTTTATGTGGACGCACACACAATTACGCACACACTTTCTTTCATATTCCTAAATAGCAAATGTAACCTTAACGTCTTACTATGTTAATAGGTGCTGAAGGGTTAAAAGGAGGTCAAAATTACGAAATTTCAGGTCAGCTTCCAGAGTACGAGATGTTTTATTGACAGTGAAAAGAGCACACATAACTGCTGCCTTTTGAATCTCCATTTATACACAGTTTTGCTTCATAATGTTCCTTGCAATAATTGGTTCCAGGAATCATATTTTAAATATTAAAACAGCCCAAGTATGAAGTTTAAATAGACCAACCATATTTGACTATAATTCCAGATGAACATAACCATTAGCTCAGTGTTGCTAATCTCGTTCCCAGACACTTCAATAGCCTAGAGACAAGGTTGCAGTGTTACTGACAAGAACATAGAATAAACCCTTTTTTCTCGACCTTCAGAGGAACATACTCCCTTGACTCAGTGGTTTCTCACAAAGACGTGATTAATTTCAGAACCACCTTTAGAATGGCCTCGTTCTATGAAGTCAGAAAAGTCACTGTCCATTTCAGCTTACAGAACCGGATGAATAAAGAGGTCAGAGTAGAAACACTGGACTATAAAGTGAGTTATCAAAATCCCATTCATGTATGCTCAGCAAGTAATTTTGATCTATTGCTATATGGCTGGTGAGATTGATAGTACATGCGTACATACTTGCTAATTGGTTATATTCAGCCATGTGTTCAGTGTTTTACAGTATAGAAGCTGGCCAAAATCCCGATTAAACAAAACACATACACACAGAAGTGGACGGCTTCCCACTAACCCAGTAGGCCCATATTACGTGTACGACATATTATATATCATATTAGTTCCTCTTAAACAAGGATATAAAAACAGTTCTATCACCAGGAGTGGTTCCTGACCTTCCCAGGGCCCAGTAGCTTTGCTGTGCGCCCTCAAAAGACCTTGGTAAAAGATGAGGAGTGGACCAAGGCTTCATCCCTGCGTGTTGGTTTCTGGCCAGTTCTCTGTGCTGTAAATACCTACATGCGTACTTAGTGAGGACGCAGATCGATCCCTTGTTAAAAATGCACAGGTTTTCCTGCAGGATGCTGGGGCCATCTTAATGACTCTTACTCCGCTGGCGATTGATGGGACAGCTGTTTGGAAGACACCGCTCACGTGCGCGCGCGTGTGTGTGTGTGACTTTCCTCAAAGTGCAATTAGAGCTGACAAGGCCCCTCAAACAGCATTAGCATACAGCTTTGTTATCCTCGTGTCGTTAATCAATGGGCCTTCTGGAAGCGAGCCCGTCCCCGTTCATATGTACCGGCTGAGGTTCCCTCGCGCCACCAGCCAGGATCAGCCATGCCGGGGACGGTTGTGTGGTGACATAGTGCGGGGTGTACATGTAGATGGATGGCTAGTGGATGTGATTAGTGGGAAGGATGCATTAGCACTGGAAGACCTGGGAAGACCTGTGTCGCCAAGGAAATGGTCAGGGGAAGTGAGGATTTGTGTGTGAGCCGAGCCGAGACCCCCCCCCCCCCCCCCGGTCCTGAAAGTGGTATCCTTGACGCGCCGGGCCCCAGACCTGCAGATCTACGCGGTGAGTCCCATACCCGAAAGCCAGGACGTGCTCCAGCGGGACGGCGTGCCCGACAACATCAAGAGCTTCTATAAGGTGAACCACATCTGGAGGTTCCGGTACGACCGGCCCTTTCACAAGGGCACCAAGGACAAGGAGAACGAGTTCAAGGTTGGTCACTTCCGGTCTTTCTCGTGTCCTCCTTCCTGTTCGCGACGCCAGCTTGCCATTGCACGTCTTCCCCGTAGGATGTCTAGCAACGTCTCGGCCCCATGTCCCTCTTTAGTTTCGCTTCCCTTTGAGCCCGTTCACCGGTCGCGCTGGTGTCTCGTGGTCCTCGTCTCTATGTGAGTGTGTTCAGGCGTTGCATTTGCAGTTCGACCAGTCGGACTACATGGCGTTGGAGAAAACCCAGATCTTGGTCTAAATATGTCTAGACCACGCTCTCTAAATCTCCATTCACACTCTGTTAGTGCATCTTAATTTGGTCAGATTTATGGCAGGGGTAATCATCGTAAGATATGGTCTTGACGATTAGGTCTCCCAGTGGCCTCTTTTGGGTCTAGTTAGTGCTCGAGGAACCGCTCAGGCCGTAGACATTAGGAGTTTAATACAGAAATGCACAAGACGTGCTATGATCTGGTAGAAACGATGAACAGGAAAATGCACTTTCTTTTTTAAAGAGAGTTATTAGTTAGATGTGTTTGAATATGGTGTTTTAAATCAGTGGGTAACACTGCATTATTTGTATAGGGTTGCTATCGGAACTCTGTATCTATAGGACGTGTGCTACTTGTAAAACATAAGAATCAATGCTTAGTCATAACATATTGAAGGGGGGGGGGCACAATGCTCTTATGCCTGGATCGGTGTGGGCGAGAGTGTAGCAGGCAGAATGATGCATGATGTGACATGGTGTGTTTGTGTTTCCAGAGCTTGTGGGTGGAGAGGACCACACTGGCTCTGGTACAGAGTCTGCCCGGAATCTCCCGATGGTTCGAGGTGGACAAGAGGGAACTGGTGAGCCCCGGTCCGCTTCCTTATTAACCCCCCGTCATACGAGCCAATTAAACCGGGCAGCGGTGACCCCGGCACCAAGGACGTATTGTAACCGCGGAGAGGTTGTGTGTTAATTAGTGAGACTAGGTCTTTGTTGTGCGTTTTCCTTATATTCAGCTACTTTCAACTTAATTGGATCCCTTGATGAAGATGAGCAAAAAAAAAATATTACTAATAAAGTAAATAATGGGAATATGAACAGGGCCTTTGAGAAAGTATTTAGACTCCTTAAACCTTCTCCACATTTTGTTGTGTTGTAGACTTTATTTAAGTTATATTGCTGTTTTATTGTTGACATACGTTTGTTTTTTTTGCCATCAATCAAATCACGATTATCCATAATGACCAGAAAACAGTGAATTTGTCGTAAAAAATCTTTCTTTCTGTAAAATATGAAGGTGAACATATTTCCTGTTCCCATAAAAAAAAAGAAAATGTATGGTTAGGAAAAGGTAGCAAGTTCTTCCGCTGCCTCTATTTAGACAGCACGTGGAAGTTTCAGAGAGAAAGATGGAACCGCCTGCCTTAGCGCGTGCCTTGTCAAGTTTGTGCTTAATACGACACTGTACTCCAGGTGGAGGTCAGCCCGCTGGAGAACGCCATCGAGGTGATCGAGAACAAGAACCTGCAGCTTCGGACCCTGATCGCCCAGTGCCAGAGCAGGCAGATGCAGAACATCAACCCCCTCACCATGTGCTTAAACGGGGTCATCGACGCCGCCGTCAACGGGGGGCTCGCCCGCTACCAAGAGGTCAGAGGTCAACCGTGGCGATCTACAACCCCCCTCTCTGGTGTTTTCCTAGCGAACAAAGGGCCCTGTCTGCCTTCTTGATGAGTTCTTTTTTTAGAACCTGTACACTTTAACTAGTGCTACAGTGGTGCCGCTGTGATTGCCTCTTCTCAAGGCCTCCTCCAGTGCTAGCCAGCTGTGATGGCCTCTTCTCAAGGCCTCCTCCAGTGCTAGCCAGCTGTGATGGCCTCTTCTCAAGGCCTCCTCCAGTGCTAGCCAGCTGTGATGGCCTCTTCTCAAGGCC
>JACXGK010000140.1:0-28216 GCA_016801125.1 Novumbra hubbsi | reverse complement strand
AGAAAATTCCTGCCTCTCGCCAAGGGAGAGGCCGGTCAGTGCCATTTTCCCAACGCCCCTGGATCCTGCACAGGTGAAGGCCCCCAACCAGAACCGCACACGTTACTTCACGGTTAAGAATGACCAATGCGGTTTGGTTTAGGGATACACATTTTTTTCAATTACATTTCAATCAGTTAGTCTTTTACTTATTAAATTAAGAAAGTGTAGGTATTGTAGAATTAGTGCTAAGAAAATACATTTGTTTTTTTGTATCAGTCAAGAAAAATATTAAGGATAATCCCAGCATCTCAAGATTGTCACAATGACATAATTTAGGCACTGCTATTCTAGTGTATCTAGAATGCATATTGAAACGTAATATGAGTATGTATTCACATATGCTTGTGTTTTGCGTGGTCATAATTTTTTTTGTTACTCAGCTGCTCAACAACTAAGTTAAAACTAATGTTCTAAACATTTCTAACCTTTTGGGTAGAGCTTCTGAACAAAACTCAAAGTGAATTAGCTTATTTTACCATCTGTCCATAAATAGATCGGTTGCAACTTGATCCCAAAGATACAATTGGATAAACCATAACTGTAATACCTTCTCTTGCATACTGCTATCCTCACTATCGTTTCATACAATGTATGACTGCTGTGAGCTGGCAAGTCAAGGATGATTTTTCTAGGTCATTAACATGCCTAAAACCGACCATTGCGAGAGCAGAAAAACTAAGAGGAGTGGGAGGCCCCGGTGCAACTGAGAATGTGGACAAATACACTGTTTTTAGTTGGACAAACAGACACCTCCAAGGTTAAATAGTATCCACAAACAACAGTCAGCCGGTATTCTGTCTATGATGGACTGGCCAGCACACTAATATCTCTTCAGATTACATCAAATAGACAACTACAATGCAAAAGGTCTGCAAGGCTGTAATTGCTGCAAATGGAGGATTCTTTGACAACATCAAAGTTTGAAGGACACAGTTACTTTTTCAATTCAGAATAATTATTCTAACCTTGTCACTGAAAATATTTCCTATTCATTTCGCTTTGTTTCCTATTCAAACACATTTTATGTATGTATATTGTATGCAATACCAGGAAATTTTAAAGTGACCCCAAACTTTTGAACGGTTATGTATATCTGCTATTACATATATTGGTTGCAATGCACAAGTTCTGTTTAGAGAGCAAGGCATTTCACTCAGTAGATTCCTCCATTGACTTATAGTTGGTTGTAATTCATTGCTTATTTTATTCTACAGAAGGCGACCCCTAATCAAATTGGTGACACCACCCTCCCTCGAAGCGATCCCAACCTTTCTGCACCAGACAAAGGTAAAACATGCGTCTCACATTCTCTCGCGTCTTCTAAATCCTCGTCAACATTGGTCTTTTCTGTGCATTGGTATTTACATCCTGAATCATTATTTTGCCCAATTACCCTTAACTTGATGTCACACTGGTACTTGAGCTATACAGTCACTGCACGTCCTCCAGACAGAGATCATGGCTGTGGTCATCTTTCCAGACATGAGTCTAGTTGACAGATTGACCAGGGAGAGGGTGACAGATTGTCTGGAGAGGGGACATCTGCTTCAATGACAGCCTCTCTCCATGAAGTCCACTTCCTCGCAGCTACATCAGTATTCACTGTCAACCTCCCACATGCGAGGGGGGGCGGGGCATCTTAAATGTCCTGTTCTCTATGAAGTGTGTTACTTTTCTCTATGACAAACGGTTGATCTGAAGCATTAGACTAAATTGGAAATATGATTCCATTTGGGACACCCGTTCAAAGGGACACTTTCTAAAACCGGAATTGTATGAGTTGGTAAGGTGATCCTCTGAGAGGCTATTCAAATGTATAAATGCATGTGCCTGTTTTTTTTTTTTTTTGTCTCACGATGACCATTTTGTATAATTTTGAGGTAATATATGCACTGTATATTTTTACATATTCCAGTGGGTTGACATATTGAATTTAATTTGAACGGGCCCTTATGTAATTAAAAAAAAGCTCAGCTGTTGATTGCTTTATGTGACCTTTACTAAAGGTCAGAGGCTTGTGGAAAATGAGCTCATGAATTTAGTATTGTATTAAAATATGTTTTGGAAAAGGTGGAATATACTTGGGAAATGTATCACATAGTGGTGGTAATGATACCTAATTTTTCCTTCAGTTTTTGTAGGTGTGTTCACTCACAGCTCAATTGGAAATGCACCAAGCACACAAGCATGCTCTTTTTCACCAGTTTATGGAAGAATTAACTACATACCGAAATAGCACCTTCACGCTACTAGGACAGAACTGGGATGTGTTATTTACAGTGTGATTTATCTCCCTGCATTCTAAACAGCAGAGCAAAACTATATAGGCAATATTGTCTGTTACCCAATATTCAAAACAGATGCAGGTGTGAAGCAATTGTTTAGCCTTCAATTTACAGACTGGGCTTATTTTGATTTACAGGAATATTGTTCTTTCATCATAGCATGTTGTGATTTTTTATTTGTCTGTTTTTTCCCATTACTGTGTCAGTCAACTTTTCCCTGGCAAATCTAAAAGATTTAGTGTTTTTGTGAATTGAATTTTTAAAAATTGATAGCCGCCAGCCAAGGGCATAGGTTTATATTGCATATTGGGGGGAAGGTCAGGGTCAATGGATTCCAGGATTTTCACTCATTTCCAGGAGGGTGAAATTGACCTGTCTGTAATATTGGGGCCCTCCTGCCCCCCTCCCCATATCTACACCCATGACCACAGCTAAAGTATTATGATAAATAACACATTTACTCTAAATAATAATACATCTAAGTGTCTCTGGAAACATAATACACCGTTTTCACTACCACCTTAAGGAACCAAAAATGTGTTTTAAAAAGAGTAATCTGTAGTCAATTCAAAAATGAATACTGTACATCTTTAAATTCACTGAAATTACAACGCTCTTGCGTCACTGTGATGGAGAGATATTCTTTGAAAGGTATTTTAGGTCAAACCTCTAGAAGTCTTTATTTGAATCCAGCTTTCTTTTGAAACATTATTACATTATACATATTATCAACGGATTTTGAAGAACATATAATAATATAATGTGTATAATTTTTTTCCAGCCGGATCACCTGCATAGATGGAGCAGCTTATATACTTGCCTATAGCTGGAGTTGTAACTAGCAATTACAGTAAATGTATGCTCTTAGATGTATGCGCTGTTTCAGTCAAGATGAAAGTATCTCAGATGTCTAACTACTTTAGAGAACAATTGTGTGGAAAGCAGTGTCTCGAATGAACTTAGTGCTGTGTTGGTATGTTCTAATAACATTGTTATTCTTTTGAACAATTAATATTATTACTAAGAATCCTTTAGAATTATTTATTTTGCACATCACTGTATTTTTGGTTCTGTTTAGTTGACATTAAGCTAGTACTTTTTGAAGCATGCTACCATAACAATTGATTTATTAACAGCAATAGTGGATGTATAAAATCTACATAAGGCCAGATTCAGGGTTTTGTCCAAGGTTTGTCATTTTGGTAAATCTTTTTATTAGCTATTTACTGCTCACGATAAGACTATATAACACATTATTTAAAACTCCAGTCACACGATCATCCTTCCAATCAGAGAAGTCCCACCTTGCAAACACATCAGTGGTTTTGAATACAAAAGAAGACATTCTAACCTACAAAAACAGAGAATTCAATGCATTCTCCAAAGGACCTGCTGATGAAACAAACCTCATTTTGATTGGGATTTTCTTTGGTGTTTTGGAGGGGTTTGCTAATTCCAATTAAATGATCATGTGACTAGAGTGCATCTTTTTAATGTTAATGTGTTATGATTTCATCGTCTTGTGCTGTGATTGTGTTGTAAGCCGTTCTACAGTGACTGATGCATGTCTATATGTTTGTACACCAACGTAGTGAGACCAACCTTCAGTAGCTGGAGTCTAGACAGTGTAAAAGAGGTCAACAACACTCAGTTCTCTGACACAGTGGGAACGTTGCTCTCTCCCCCTGTCCCTCCTAGGCCACCATACTCAGGTAAACTCAGAGCGCTCCACCGATGAGGAATTGCACTAATACTTTCTCCCATACTTTCGCACCTGATGCTTCCACCTGCTCTCTTACAAGACTCATTTTTCGTCTCTGAAACTTTCTCTTCTACACCATCTGTTTAACTTAGTTTTTGAACTTCTCATTTAGATGAAGTATACATACATTGTGTAGAAATTGTTTATATTCACACCTGGGTTCCATTCTGTTTGTGCTCCAGCCAACTGGCCATCCTGCCGGAGGAAACGCTGTAGCACTGTCGAGTACAGAAACAGTCTAGTATCTTGTTTTTCCCCCTTCGACTCATTAGAAATGATGTACGTAATTGATTGTCTGAAAAGCTCGGATCCGGGAGGGAAATCTTAAGCAATCTACTTTTTATGAGGGGGCTTTGATGGTGATTGCCGTATAATCCCTACGGACAGATAAGTGAGTCAAGCCTACGTCATAAAGCAGAGAATACTTGATGAATGTCTTTAATCTGAGGGGGAAAACCCACAACATCCTAGAGGGCATGTTCTTCCTGTGCTATGCACCACACTGCTCCATCATTCTAAGTACAGCCAGTAAGACTCAACTGCGCTATAAGGTTCTTTAGGAGATGAGCCTTCTCATACCATCTCCTTCCCCTTTAATCTCTATGACTCCTCTGGGGTTCATTAAATCCCCAACAGCATGCCTACCAAAACACACAGCACACAAACCTCTCAAACCCCTTAACTCTGCACTTCCAGTGAAATTTAACCTGTCTACGCTCACTGGCCATTCTATTAGGCACACCTATCTAGTACCCCCTTTCGCCGTTGACGGTTTTGAGGTTTGATGCGTTGCACATTTAGAGATGCCTTTCTGTGCACCACTGTTGTAAAGAGGGGCTATTTAAGAAGTTTTTGCCTGTCAGCTGGAACAAGTCTGGCCATACTCCTCTGACCTCATTGTTTTTGGCCAGAGAACACCCACTCACTGGGTGTTGATTTATTCATCTCTGTAACCTCGAAAGTGTGCAGTGCAAGAAAATCCCAGGTCATCCATTTCTGAGATTCTGGAATTACCACACACCAATAATCCTACAATAGTTGATGCTGCATAGATTTCACATTTTCCCTGTTAAAATAATTGGTTCAACAAAAACGAATCCTCTTGACCATGTCCATATATATCAAATCGCAGCCACACAATTTCCCATTTGCCTATTTGTGTAAACAAGAAAGTGTAGCTAATGAAATGGCCGGTGAGCGAACATTACCGATCCAATACAGTTGACTGTTCTATGACCTGGCCAGGAACACAATGAACTGACCGTTCTGCTCTCAGCAGAGCTGCTGTTGGGGCTAGAAAGCGCTTAGTGCCGATTAAGAGCCCGCAGGGGAGGAAGGTCTTGATTCATCGATTCCCCAAAACGACTCCCGCCCTCAGCTGCAAATGACTCGGCCGTCTGTCATCATGTCAACTGGTTAAAAACCCGTGGCAGGATTTCAATCCTCTTTCCTTTCTGATTGACTGTCAACAGGCTCTTCAGCCAAGAGCATAAGGTCGCAGTCCCCAGGCCCAATGTCCAGATCTCCACAAAAGGTTAGTGCTGTGTTTGTATGTACGTCACTGCTTGGTTCTGATGGTTCCGTGTGGGGGGGGTATACTGTCGGCTGTAGATTGGGTCTGGAGAACAACCAGGGATCAGACTTCAGCCAACGTCATTCTTTTTAGCAGTGGATGATTGGTTTGACGGTGTAAGTCTGCATGTTTGTGTCTGGCGCTCAAACCTCAGAAGGGTTTATTTGATTTGGTTCAATCATTGTTCGAGTCTGAACATCCACATTTTTCTGTTAAATACTTTCTGTTTTTAAAGGTGAAACAATTTAAAGGTGTTTTATTTTATTTTTTTATGTTATTGTTTGTTGAACATCATTTGTTTGTATTTGGAAAAAACCTGGTTGAAATATATTTTTTTTTCTCTTCAATTTGCAAAACCTTCATTCAGTTTGCCACTAAATCAAGGTTACAATACTCAGTACTATCAACCCTCAGGCCAAGAGCCACTTCATTATGTATCACTGAACCCAGCGTATGTAGGGGCGGTCATCTTTATTGAAAGAAGGCAGTACTGCCTGAATACCTTTCCTAGAATCCCTTACCGTCAATGGATTATGTAGTTGCTGCTGGTGAATATCTTCTGCTGACGATTGAGGCGCTCAGAGCAATGTTTGTGTGAATGGGTTTCCACGTTTGTGTACACGTGTGTGTATATGTTCGAGCGTGCGTGGTGTAATCTTTTTGTGTGCGTTTGTGCTGGTGCATGTTTATCCTTTATGTGCATGTTTACCCGTTTCTGTTCCCCTGCTAATAATGCAGGGTGCTTTGAAATGGCTTCTCCATTTAGGTTTTGTTGAACCAGAGTGGATTCATCTCCTTCCTCTAGGTCTTCTCGTGTTCTTCTCGAAGAATATTGATTTCTCACCTCGGCGTTCACCTGTCAGATAATTCTGCTAACGAGCCATTTACTCTCTAGCACAAGCGTGCGCGTGTCAAGGCCGCTTAGAGACGGCGAAATCCTGACACAATTTTTATTTCGACAAATTTCTGCTTGTTGGGGGAAGCACTGTGAGCTGCCACTTTTTCCTTTTTAGTAAGTGAGCGAGGCGCACACAGCAATACGAACGTAATGCCTTGTGGCTGTTTGTTATTGTGAAGGGTTTCCATCTGTTGGAGCCGAGTTCTGTGTGCCGGTGTTTCTTTTTTTCTATGCCGAGATCAGATTAATCGTCAGATTATTGGATTTAACTGATTATACTGAATGAACTGTCAGCACTTGATATAATTTCTTAATATATTACATTAACATAGATGGCACATCTTGACAGCTGCCCAGTTAATGAGCAGTTATTGGTATTGGTAAATCGAGACTGGGTGCTCGTCTCGCATATCCATTATATAAGCAGGAAAGCACTTGAAGCTGTCTGTTGGGGTCTGCTTGGTTAGATATGTGTACCTCTAAATGCCTGATAGTGATGATGTTTCTCTGCACTGTTGTGAAAAACGAAGGATTTTTAATGTTGATTTGATTGTGTGTGTGTGTGTGTGTGTGTGTGTGTGTGTGTGTGTTAATTGGGCTTGTTGGAGGTCTGCTCCAGCTGTTCTGTGATGGGCAGCGCAACACACTGCTCCAGGCCTATGACTCGTGCCAGTGCACCAGGACACACCTGCTGACACAGACAAAAACCACCACACACACACACACACACACACAAACACACACAACAGAAATGCAGCTGCTGAGTAGCAGGTCATGCTGAGCAATCACTCACAAACGTAACTGTCAGAAATAGTGCTGCAGGAAACCTGAAGACACACTGTGCCTCAGTGAAGTGACACACTGAATCCTGTCAATCACAGGTTCCAAGTCCCGTTCATAAAGTTGACAGAATTGCCTCTACCTATTAAATCAGGCTGCTACATTGAGACATTGGGCAATTATGTTATCAACCACTGTAAGATTCTATCCTATTATATTGTGACTTAGGTGGTAGTATTCATTTGCTGGTCAGAACATGATGTGCAGTATTTAACAGCAGTTTAACAGATCACTTCTCTCTGTTGAGTCCACTTAAGTTTAGCAGGATAAAGCAGTGTTTCTGTGTAATTGCTCGGAAAACATTCTGACAACGTATTAGATTTGTCGCTCTGAAATGACCTTGTATTGTGTTTCTCCGTCTCAGTGCCCAATGCCACCTGACGAGGTGGAATAACAACAGGGGTGCTGCCAATCTGGGCCCCACATTTATTTGTATAATGATTTTCTGCCCAGCCCCCCCTCCCCCCTTTTGATTAGCTGTGTTTCCATCTCTTCACAGAGTTCGATGCCGCCCTTTACGCCTTCACCCACCGAGTGCCAGTCGGCTGGCCTGGTGTCCAACTCGCCTGTGCTCTCCGGCAGCTACAGCAGCGGCATCTCCTCCCTCAGCCGCTGCAGTGTATCCGAGGCGTCGGGCACCGAGGCGACCGCTGGCGACCACCCCGCCCACTCGGCCGCTACCATGCCCAACTCGGTGTCCTCCAGCTTGGACGAGCTCATCCGTCGCGAGAGCAAGACGCCTCCGCCCTACAGCGTGTACGAGCGCACCAACCCGCGGAGGCCGGTGCCGCTGCCCCACAGCCTGTCCATCCCTCCCAGTTCAGACCCCCCGGCTCTGCCGCCCAAGCCCCGTCAGCTGCGCACCAGTAGCATGAAGCTGGACCAGGGGTCGGACTCTCGCAGGGCAGACGGGGGGCCCCACGTCCCCAAACCCAGGGCTCTCCCCAGAAAGGTCTCCCAGTTGTAGGGTAAGAGAGGACCTGAAAAGAACTTGGGTGCGACGATGGGCGACACCACTGGCGCGTTTTGCACTTTTTCCAGAATTTTCTCTTCAGTTTTTCAACCCAAGCTCTGCCCACGACTCAGTCTCTTTGCAAATATGTGTTTTTTTTTTTTTAGAGAGAGCTTTACATTGACTTTCTCATTCAGCACTTTTGGCTGTAGTATATTGATTTCCACGTGGTAAATTGAAATGTTTACCAGATGAAGACAAACTAATAGATGTTATAGTGCCAATATACCGTATGTATATATTGGTTCCATATAACAAGTGTTTTGCCTTAAGTAATGGAACTGTACATGGCTAAAAGGTGCTAGAAGCTACATGCATATGGATTTCAGTACAGGTTATTAGCTAAGGGAGTGTTTGCATTCATCTGCACAGGCAGTGGTAAAAGAACAAGAAGCAAATATGTTCTTATTTTTATAGTGAGAAAATCAGTCGCTGGTTTAAACCTTTTTGTCAGTAAATCACTTTTTAAACATTAGTCGTAATAAGCCACTCCTTTGGTTGCTATAGATTCTCTCTCATTTTTTAATATTGTTTTTGAAATCAGTATTTTATGACAGAGTCCTCTGTCCTTGAAAGTCCTAACCCCTTTGATTTATCATGTGCACATCTCCAAGACATCATTGTTAACGTGCCACTATTGAATTGAAAGCTACTAAATTATGTATACTTAATTGGAGGCCACTGCTTTCAGAGTGGCTGGAGATGTGGACATACTGTAACCCTTCGCATGAAGAGTTGTATGTATGGTAGATGTTATGGTGGATCTTAGGGGTTTACCAAGTATTGTGCCAAAGGAAGGTGTGCATATGCAGTAACGACCAACTAGGAATCCAGAACATGGGTACACTCCATTGGCAAGATGAGCAGAGCTTCTGCTTGCCCAAAATGAAACCAACTGATGACAGTTACTGGTTTTAAAAAGCATCGGGTAATGGGAACTGTTGTAGTTAGGAGTTAAGGGTATATACTATTCGACAAGCACAAATGAGATTAAATCTGCACAAACAATGGTTACATTACCAAGGACTTAAATTAACTGCTGAGTTGTTACCCAACCATGTTCGGGCATTTGAAGCGCAGTATGTACATTAGAAAAGAAGTTCTCTATCTCCTACTGACTGATACTTACGCAAACGTGCGCTGCCGTTTTTATTTGTGCTTGTTTTGTAGGGAGCAATTTCAACAAATCATTGTAAATTCACGTTTGTACAGTACAGCAAAGTCCGTTAGCGATTTTCTCTATGTGTTTGACAGACGTGGTGGACAGAGTGCACTAGTAAAGAGTCCTGTTGTCCTGTTCTACGGTATCTAGGAAGTTGTCAGGTCAGTTTCCATCAGTGTTTTATGAGAGAGCGCTGTTTTTGTTTAAGAAATCTTGGGAAATATTTATCAATAAATTCAGTACAATGGATTTCAGAAATAACTAGGGGATTCTTTGTAAGTTACACTTTTGTATGGTTCATAAATTCTTTTTTAATTTGTTGTGGATTTTGGGGGGAATTAAATATTAACAATTATCAGTACTTGAGAAATTGTAAGTGATATAATGATGAGATTGTTGTAAGTATGCCAAATAGTACTTTGTGTATGACTACTGTATATAGTGTGTTTTTAACCAAATGTAGCTATAACACATTTACAGCTTTGAATGTTGGAACATCAAATTATTATTATAAATGTCAAAACAATTATGTTTTTGTGAGTGTAGAAATCTAAGGTAATTACACCTAACACATTTACATGCTCAATAAACTGCCCTATGTAATAAAAATACATAATTAAGCATATCTTAATTCATGATGACCTGTTAGAACCCATCAGTTGGGCTGTTTACATGTGAAGTAATAGAGATTGAATTATCCAAGCAAATTGTATTAGCTTCAAACAAGACCTGCTTGAAGTCTGTTCCACTGCGTTGTCTTTGTTCATGGAAGGCCTACTTATTGAGAGAATGTTCCCGTAAGTTTCCCCTTTTAGAAACAGAAACGAAACATAACTTTCACAGAATGTTCCGGGAACCTTCCCACAACCAGAAACATTGTCATAACTTCATGGGAACCAATGTTCGTCAGCTGGGTCAAACCTAGGACACCGGAGAAATCAGGTGGGTGCAATTAAATATCACGTAGAACAGAAGAAAAAAAACAACTCTTGATCTGGCCCTTGGAAATGATATGTAGTGTGGCCTTTTGTAATCTGTAGGACAAACATTCAGGGAATAAAAGTTAAACATAATCACTAATGATGCACATGTTAAAGAAAATATATATAAACAAAACGAAGTGGGCATGTATTGTTGGCGCTCAGGGTTGGTGGGTAGGAATTGTGAGCAACCGGCGCGTGATTGGATAAGACAATGAGAAAATTGGAGGGGGTGGGGGGGGTTCCATTAAACACATCACAACACATCTAATGAACGGCTGGCTCGTCTTTAGTCTGCCGAGTGGGTGTGTGAGCCTGGAAATGGCACTTTTCATTACATCACGTGGAAGCAATTATGAATAAGACCCTGTGTGTTTGCTAACGTTATTTGTTGTAGGACTCCTGTTCTAGGATGAACTGTCATTATTCCAAACCGGTCTTGCTTCTCAAGCGAGCACTTCACACATGGCACCTGTCAGAAAGACATGGTAATAGAGTAATTGTGTCAGTGGGCTGGTAATTTGACCGTGTTAAGCGTGTCAAATGAATTCCCTCTAAACCTGAGGACTTTCTCAAAAGAGAGAAGACGTATCAGAATACCGGAGCGGCTGATATGCCCCACTTGTGGAACATAGGAAAATGGGTTGTCAGGCCAACCGTGAATGGATTTGTCTATCACCCTGCGTGCACCTTTCGGTAGCATGCTTTGTGTCTTTCAGTGACTGTCTTAGCAGGTCAGGGGTTAAGCTGTACCTTGTACTGCACACCTTTTCGCTAAGGCTAAACCTAGACCTCTTGGGTTTGTTCAGTGAAGATTAACAGGCTTCATTGTAACTGACATTATACTTTAGCTTAACGGCACACCAGTGGCGTCCCCATACATTTTAACAGTGCTATATTTAAAAAGGCCCCTGGATGTGGTTACCAAGGTCCAGCTTCATTTCAAACCTAGATCGGATCGTGAGAGGTGTGTAAACGGTGGTTTGCACTAGAGAATCATTTTAATTGTAAATCAAATCGGGACGCATTTGACCTGGAAAGCAGCTGTAGCTAAGAACAGTGTGTCTTGGTAATAGGGAATTCCATTATTTAGCATCAATCAAAAGTGTTAATGTAGTTACACAATGATTGAAGGTAGTACTGGTCAAGCACTTAACTAGTGAAGCCTTAAGGATTTGACCTGGAAACATTCGATTGATACATTGTACTATGGTGGAGTGCAGCTTTAGAAGCTGTAAATGGACCAAGTTGTTAGGGTGGATACAGTACTATAGAAGTGAACTTATTACAATTAGATATAACTTCACACTCATTTAACACTTCTTCTACCAAGTACACTGACTGTGAACATTTTCTCATCTACAGAAACCTTCAGAAATGACCTACCAAACCATTCGGGTTAACCTTGTTGGTTAAGGACAGAAGCACAGATTCTTTACTTTTCAAGCTTTGGATTTTCTATAGCAACATTTTGGTTACTGCACCCCAGCATGAGTTTTGTAATAAGCAGGTAGACAATAATTGAAGGTAAGTAAACTTTATAATACTTTTACTAGCTAAATAACCATTCAGTAATTAAGTGCACTTAGGGATGCACTAGTATGTTCATCATCCAACTTGGTTGGTGCTTTCAGAAACAGTATTCATTCAATACAAGTGCCCTTAAGATGTACTTGATTTGAACTATTTTAATCTGTGTAAGATCTATTATTGTCCAAGTACTACAAACTTGTGTGTTGCACATTGTTTTACATGTTGTGTACTAGTGGTATCATTCTCGGACTTGGATAGCAAGGAGGTTAGGTTTTTCATAATAAACAACACACATTCATTTATTATACATTTTATATGTTTTAATTATAATCTCAGATCGCACCTTGTACGCGATGCCCTATGCATTGCACCTGACATGTATGAATAGATTTAAATCTCCTTAAAATAGACAAATCTTTTTTTAGCCAAACAAAGTTGATAAAATATCTTGTTACATGTTGTTATGTTGTGCGACAACTTAACTATAACACAACCTGTAAAGTTAGACATGTAAGAACACTGTAATAAACACCTTTTCAGGTAAGCGTTACCTAAGTGTTTCATAGCTGCTAAAAATGAGTTGGTGAGGAAAGGCAGGTTTTTATTGTAGCCTTGCCCCGGGCACATTTTGGATAATACACAGCCTGAAAGAAGCCCTCTGTGTTTTTTCTCTCTGTGCTAAATCTCCCTGGAATAGGAAAGCTTGAGCAACGCTACAGGGTGCAAAAAGATCCCACGATTCAGAGATGGAGGAATAAAAAAAAAAAAAAGTGTTTTTTTTCTATTTCCTATGTCAACTTTGTTGTGCTCCTGGCTTATGGGGATTTACCTGACAGCCTCAAATTCTTTGAGTCTTTTTTTCAAGCTGAATGAGTGAAGTTACATTTTCTGTGTCCTTAAAGAGTAGTCTCCACTGTGCATGGATTAACCTGCTGGTTTCAAAGGGTTAGGTTGTTGGGGATTTGTCTGAAAGCCGTGTGAGAGTGCATACCTTCATGCATACGAAAAAGTGGATTATTAGCAGTACTATCAGGTGGCCGTTCAGCGCTCAGTTTAAACCTGTAATGCCAGATTTACTCAGTAACTCTCCAATGTCATTAACATAAACTGTTTTTAGGATAGAACAACTACAACCCTGTTTCCAAAAAAATATGAAATGCTGCTTAAAATGCAAATAATTGATAATGATTCCAATATTTTATTGAAAATAGTACAAATTACAGATCTCTTGAAATCAAATATTAACAGTTCGGAGTCTCCTTTGCTGAAAATGACATTGTCTGGATGGCAGCATATGTTGCTACAAAACCTGTATTCAGCATTTGTAGTGCCTTCACAAAAGTGCCAGTCACCCCCGTACCATAACGGATGCTTTGACTGACAACAGGCCGGATGCTCCCTCTCTTTAGCCCTGAGGATGCGGCGTCCGTGATTTAAAATAATAAAACATTTGGATTTGTCAGACCAAAGAACAGCTTTCCACTTGGCCTAAGTCCATCTGAAATGAGCTCAGCTCAGAGAAAGCGCTCGTGTTTCTGGATGTGTAATGGCCATATACCCCACCCCTCAGGTTTTACGGCTTGCATATACCACAGCTGACCACAGTCATAAATAATCAGATGGTTGAAATCCTGAATGCTGACCGGCTGTTAGCATTGATATGTAAGCAAATACATATATACTTTTTTTTCAACAAAGAAAATCTCTTAGCTGTGGTATTTTACATGTACTACAACCCCTCCGGACTAATTGCTCAGTTAGAAGTTTGGGCGAAGGATGAATATTGTCACTAAACACATTGCAAAAACATTGTAACAGCAGGAATTTAATAAATCCCAGACTCACAGGTTTATAAATGCTTTGAAATCACCAGTGCATTTATAAAAACATTACTTGTTTGTTGATATTGACTACACTAAATGTAGGTACACTGCTGTTTAGTATATACTTTAGCCATACATCAGTCCTGGGGAACATTTTGGAGGTCTTGCAGTGGTGGATACATCATACTAAATAGACAATCAGGGGAATTGGAGTTCCTTTCTGTTGTTCTTTCACCGCAAGGCCAAATTTAATGACCATTGATTAGGAAATGACTAGTAAAAGTAGTCCAACTTAATGGTTGTCTTGGGAATAGGATCCTTGTTGAAGGGTACTGTTAACTACCTCTATATCCTGGTTGGAGCAGGTGTCTTAGCAAGCCATCCTGCGTTTGTGCATGTTCACCGGCATTGTGTGGGTCGAGTAGGGTTTGCTTCTTCAGTTTGCAGCGAATAATAATTCTGTCGCTCTTGTGATATTCCGACACTACTTGTTTGCTTTTTAAGTGCTGACAGAGAGAGAGAGAAAGAACAAACTCGGGGGGTAGATTATAGTACAGGGGTAATTTCACTGAAATCAAGGAGATGAAAATAACACCCTTGGATGCGTCACACTCGACACTGCTGCATGGTGAGAAGGGCTGGTGCTCCTCAGCAGGCACTTGTACTTGCTATTATCTCCCTTCCATCCTCTCCACTCCCTTCTTTGTTCAAGGCCACCAGCATATAGGCCCAATTTACCCTGCTCCTGTGCCCACAGAGGTACCTCCTTTCTGGGACACTTGACACCTTCTTCGACTCCCTCTTTGTCTCCCCATCCTCTTAGTGATGATCACCTTAGTTCTGCCTGGGTGACCTTGGCCCTATCCTACCACGACTGAACTGCCAAAGCGATGCACAGATGAATAAACATGAGCCAAAAGGAAGCCGGTTTGGGGATTAGGTGTATGCATATGACACCACCAACTAAATACTAATAAAGGGTTTGAGAGATAAGGCACTGCTGTAATGTCACACAGTCCTTAAACTTAATGCATTCATAGGAGGAACACTAAGAATTTTTTGTTTTGTTTAAAGGCCAGGCTATGAAATGTATTAAGTCCAATGATTCAAGAATGGAGTATGAGTTTATGGTTTACACTAGTTGGTGTTATTTGAATGACTTAGTGGTTTTTCTAAAATCCTTTTAGACAAGATGAACTCAAACAAACAGATATCAGAACATTGAACAACATACATGACGATTGCTATGGACCACGTTATTTGAAAGTCAGTGGTGGGAGTGATATACTGCTTGAGTACACATGGTTTGATTTCAGTTGGAGAATGACTTGACTGTGCTCAGGGCTTCAGTGAGCTTTCCGTGAATGGTTATTTGCTTCTCCACCAGGCTCAGGGGGCCATCACAATGCATTCATATTGATTTTTCTGGTCCTGTCATCAAATTGTATGTGGCTGGAATCATGACTGCTATTTTCTCTTCTCTCGATGAGCCTCCCTCTCTTGGCTTTTCATCCTGTGTTGATGAGTCCAAACAAAACAAGAAAGAAAGAGAGGGAAGCAGAGAGAGAATATAAAAGAAAATAAGCTTTCCTTCAAAGGCAGTGATAAGATTTGAAAATACCTGAGGAACTTTGAGAACTGTACATATACGATGTTTAAAGTGTGTAGAACAATTCTCTCTCTCTGTGTTCGTAGGCAAGTGGTTTAGCCTGGCTGGCGCGCTAATGTTACAAGCGGGCATCAATCAAATCAGCACCCCACACCTCATTGTTAACACTGTTCTCCGTAACGTGTCTATTACCTGTGTTTTTGTCAAAGTATTATGTTGCCAACATACAACAATGTTACGGTTAGATGATTTTGCTCCGAGAGTTATGGACTAAAGCTCGGTAAAAAACATAATTTTTAGCAACGGAGGAGTATTGGTGCATTATAAAACGGAAAATACTAGACAACAAGGAATACCCTAAACTGTTAAGCAGCTCAAATCCAACATCAAGCAAGGATGAGAAAACATTTCACTTTCAAAACTACAGCAAATGGTCTCCTCAATTCCCAGATGAGTATTGTTAAAAGAAGACATGATGCAACACAGTGGTAAACATGCCCCTGTCCCATCAAATTGTTTTCCAGAAACAAACCATTTCTCAGTTTCAACATTTATTTATTTTTACTATTTTTAATTCAATTATTTGCACGTCATTGCATTTCACCCAGTGTTTTTGAAAACAGGATTGCATTTTTAGTTCTAATGGGGTAAGCTCAAAGCGTATTCGTGTGTTATCATCTTCTAAGAATCAGTGAGAAGGGAGCTTCTAAATGGGGCAGCATTGTAAACACTGCCTTATTGTGCAACTGTATCATTGCCACATACTAACAATGCCCAGGATTCCACACAACTGGCTCAGTGGTGGGGGGCCAGAAGGGTTCCATACCGTCTTCCATCATTATTTAATGGAGTTTCCCATACTAAAGTGTGCTTAGTTCACTCAAGTCCTCCGTTTAAATGAAATTAACAAATGGCATATGGAAAAAAACGTCATTGAAAACATTGTTTATTGACCTGATTTAAATGTTTGTCAAGTAAGCCGTTCAAATTGTTATAAAATTTGAAATGCTTGTTTGTCAAGCAAGCAAGTGAATAAAATGTTACCAATTTGGGAATTTAACAGATTGTTTTTCCTTATTACTGCTGTTATTGGGTTAAAAATACAAGTGTTGGTTAAGCAACATTTTTGTGACGAAGCTGCCGACAACAAGGAAATACGAAGACTCATTTTAAAAGGATTTCATGAGGAACAGGGAAAGAGAGCAAACCATTGGGATTCCAACAGCTAAACTAGGACTACGTATGTTCTGAAGAGACATTTATTGAAGTGGTAGTTGGGCATTCTATCATGTTTCTGCCAATCGACTATTTTCTGGTTACTGTAGCACTGTCGACTGGGGCATCAAAATTGCATTATAGTTGCTTACAAAATCTGGCTTGTTTAATTCAGATGGCATAGGGCTTATTTATTCTCCCAATTCTGTTACCAAAGGAAAATGTAGCAACTTTCTGACCAATTGCTGTTTTTTACTGAGAACAAAGTGCGCAGCCTGACAAAACCTATCGACTGGATTGAGTAGTTATTTCATGCAAGTGACCTGAATGTTTAGCAATGTTGTTTTTGTCTGAATGAGCACCGTACTCCTGAGGCACCGTAACTACCAAATGTCCCAGGTTCCTCCACTTTGTGGAACCTCTCATCGGGATGGATTATTGCTTCAGGCCACCTTCACAGAATCGGAGAGGTTTAGTTGATCGTTAAGGAATCCCCGGACCAGACCGCATGAAGCCTGAGCAGTATTCTGGCTCAACATGGGATTACATGCTAATGGGGTGGTATTTTCCAGCAGTTTTAATAGTGTTGCTGTCTGTGCGAGAAGTGTGGAATTCATGTTTAATTGACTAATAAACCTGAAGTGTATCTACTTGGGTAGCATTTCTGACAATACTTTTGTGGGAATACTTCCCTTAAGTAATTTAGATTTTATTTCTGTCGATTAGATGCCTGCAGTGCATGACATCCGGCATTTAGCATCTGGCATTCAGTTAATTCCCATTTCGCTTGAACATTCCGTTTATCAGTTTATTTCAGGGTTGGCATTCTTTTTTTTTGGTTGCCAGCGCCAACGCCCCAGCCCTGATTCACTGTATGCTGCTGGGCCGCAACAGAGGCCCTGGTTGTAATCCACCTGCCTTGGCTCTGGGGCGCAGATCACGGCCCGCATGCATCGACACGGCTCCGGCCCAGCCTGCCTCAACCATCTGTCATCATTTTCATTCACGTGGGCGTGTGTGAGAGAGTTGGTCCCGGCTGACCAACAGGGAACTGCTAAGCACCAGCTGCTAGCTGCCGTTCACACTGATCCTCACAAACGGTGGGCCCTAAAATATTTACAGTGGAGTCAGGTAGAGCATTTGAGCACTCATATTAATGTCGAGATCTATTTTGGGGGGCATCCGTTTCTCCTTTTCCAACTATCAGTCCTCTCATCCCTTGCTCTGGTCTCCTAATTGCGTTTTGAAGAGTGGAGTAAGGTAAATAAGGAAAAAGCCTGGCTGCTGCACCACTCAGTTTTGTTTGCTTTACTGCCTTCGGTGGAAATTATTTTTTACTTTTGTGTTTGAGATTACTTCCCTTTGTTGTTTGCTCATTTATTGTGGGTTTCGCTTTGAAATGGGATCATGTTGACTCATTGAATTGGATTGTTTTAGTGTTTAACTGTCCAGCTGATCCTACCCAACTCTGATGACATGACTTAGAGCTCAGACAATATGATTAGAATCTGTTTTACGCGTGTTCTGTAAAATGGCCTATCAGTTTATCTGGGAATTCAAGTCTAGGTCAAACGGCCCAGTTGCTGTTGCCATTAAAACCATTGTAGTGGATGCCAAAGCTTTGGGTTGATATGGTGGATGCTCGCTATCTTGCCTCTCTCTACTTTTATACATTTCACATTCTTTCCCTTTTTGACTATTTCTCTTGACTTTCTCTTTCCCCCAATTCCTCTTTTTGTCCTGTGTTTACATCAGGGTCCAGCTGGGTAGAGGACAGTTCTTAAATGTCATAAAGGAAAGGAAGTCACCGGATGTTGTGAACGCAAACTCAAAACTCGTTCCCCGCTGCTACGCTTCACTAGAATGAATCTCTCACCATCTCCAGTCCAAAGGTTGCAACAATAAGTAGCTAGCATGCTATGGCCACACACAGCAACATTACCAAGCGTACCGGTAAAAACATCGGACAAATGGCCACATTTAAATTGAGAGCGCTGGACTTTGAGTGACCCCGTGGTCTAAAGGGCACAGTTACAAATTGATTTGTGAACGCCTGGATTCTCAGCATGGCTTAGACCCTAGAGCCAATTAAGTTCTATTTTATATGTATTGGACCAGGCCTTTCAGTCCTATTGAGTGAAGTCTTGTGACATGTTAAACGATTGGACCCTTCGGGTGCCAGGGCTCTTTCAAATGGTAATAAGATTAGTCTGTCATTGATTGGACCTTTTGCTTTTCTTCCTGCACCCACACACACACACACACACACATCTATCCCTCAGGGAAACTAGAATGTCAGAAAGTACCATTGATTCAAATGTGTCCATTTCTCTTTTGATCTGAATGCGGCAAAACAATTGTCAATGTTAGATATAAACCGTGTGTCTCTGTATACTTTACTGACAATGGACAATGTATTATGAAATCACATGTTGACCCAACAAATACAACCACACGGATCCTTGACTGAATACTAACTCAGATGTGTCTCTGTGTGCCATGTCACTGTTAAAATGTCTATGGATCTCTTCTGTTTAACCACATTATCAGTATCAAAAGAAATAACACCTGGTGGTTCAAAACATGCACGCTGATTTACTTTATACCCAGACCAGTTAATACTCCGTACCCACCCTCCGTACCCGCCCTCCATACCCACCCTCCGTACTTGCCCTCCGTACTTGCCCTCCGTACCCACCCTCCGTATCCGCCCTCCGTACCCGCCCTCCGTACCCACCCTCCGTACCCGCCCTCCGTACCCACCCTCCGTACCCACCCTCCGTACCCACCCTCCGTACCCGCTCAGTCAAGTCAGAATGTACACTGAAATTCCATTTCTCATTGCGTTTCTGTCAGGACATAATAACTAGAATTGAATTAGTAAAACAAAATACTCTTCTCTGATGCAGAATTGGAAACCACTGTAATATATTACTATATAACATACCATTTTGTGTCCATTAATGTTAAATACCGGTAAAACGTCAGATACATCAAATAGGTGACTTTCTGAAATATGTCAATTATGCCCCACTACACCCCCCACACTGATCTTACCCCCATCCCCCTCAGTGGAAGAATATTCTACCTAGCGTGGATTTGCTTGCATGCGGAGGAATCCATTTTAAAGACAGTATTTTGGGGCAGTCTCAAAGCAGCTCACCTGAGTAATGCTATCCGCAAGTCACTGCTACGGAAGAAAATAATCAAACGAAAGGAAAAGACCCAGATAAGAACGAAGGTAAGGAAAAATATAATGCAGGGTTGAGTACGAAACCCCAATGTATACAGTGCCTTAGAAACGTATTCAGACAAGGATCATAGCTTGCTGGGTATAGTACTGCCAGTTATGTACACCTGGATTTGGGCAGTTTATCACATTCTTTCTCGCAGATCTTTGTAAGCTCTGTCAGATTGGATAGGGAGTCTTTTTCTTTCCCCCAATTACAAATTCCGCCTGTAACGCAACTAAGCGTAAGGGTCTAAATGCTTTCCTAAGGCACAGTAGAAGTGTCTGAGTTATCACACACACACAGCTGCCACCACCGGGCCTACGGGCATTTCCCCTACCAGTGTTCTTAAAAGTAAAATAGGGCCCCAGGACCCTTTAGGCACACATCTGAATCCTGGGCTCTGTGTCTGGATCCACGATGCAGCTCTGCCTGGCCCTGGATGAGGATACACGGTGTTCTGGGAGCGTTTGATCCCCACCTCTAATGGAAGCGACTTGGAACAATGTGCATTGGGCTCTACTCCGTGATTCTCCACTCGTTCTCCCTTCTCCCCTCAAAGTTCTGCTTCTATGGTGATGGCTCTTATGACAAAGGCTAATTGTGGTGGGTTTGGACAGCAGCTGCAACGGTTGGTGGGGGGCAGGATTCTTTCTTCTTTTATTGTATCGCCTCAATTCATCTGCTGGAAAATGAAATGGCAATAACAGGCAATCAGAGCCAGGTCAGGCGTTGCAAGGCTTTTTCATTATCTGCCCACCCCCCAACAATTTCGGACTTGCGCTGACGTCGGCTCCTCGCCCAGTCTGTAGGAGGTTGAAGGGTGTCCTAAATCTTACTCTCTGTTTTCGTCATTTTTTTCCTCTTAATCTCACTACCTTTGTGTGATAGGATTATCTCCTGAATCTCAAGAGCACAGATCGCATTTCAGCATGTTTTTACCACCTTTTCTCCCTTCCGCAACTTTCCCATATTTATTCCTTTTATCTACTTAGGTTGCATTGCTACAGGTAGAATGTTTCAGGAGAATCAAAGATTGAGGCTTGAAGACTGCGGTGGTCAGCTTGGTGCTTTGGAAGGGCCATCACCTGCAAAATACAACCAACATATATCCTCCTCAAGATATGTCTATGGATACTGTAAGGTTTAAAATTGATGCAGCACTCATTAGGGGGTGGCACAACCTAGATTACTATAACAACAACAGTATTGCCACAAAACTGGACAGCTGGACAATAATTTGAACATCCTGTCATTGTGGAAGAACCTACAATGATCATGGAAGAAATCTATGACTGTTACAAATCTTTTAAGTATTGTTCTTTCAAATGTCACAACCACGATGTGTATACACCGCTCAAAATGAAGGGAACCCACAATCATCACAGAATAACACCAAGTCAAAATATGTGGGACGTTACAGATGGGTGCATCCAACACCGCCAAGCAGCACCACAGACTGTCCAAGAGCTCAATGATTCCCTGATCAGGTTTGGGAGGAGATCCCCCAGGACACCAATCATCATCTCATCAGGAGCTTCCCCTGGTGTTGTCGGGAGTGCATGCGGGCACAAGGGGGCCATACACACTACTGAGCCTCATTATGAGGTGCCGTGATGAAACGCAAGTTTGAACAGCCTGTGATTTCAATTGTTTAATTCAATTTTTGGTGTAATTCAAAACCCAGCCCTCAATCAGTTGGTGATTGCGGTTTCCACTGACCATTATGTCCTTTTGTTCATAACAAATTACGCAATTTACAGTAAAAATGTTGATCTTTAATATATTTTGTTCATCAAGATCCAATTTAATGTTCAAGATATGATTTAATTGTTCCCTTTTTTGAGCAGTTTATCCGACACTTCTCCTATGTTCTTTGACAAGCTACCAGTCAATCTCCCAACAACTAATTGCAGATCTACATTCCAGCTGACATGGTTATGTACTGTGTGTGCCATATGGAAGAGAGGGGTTGGAGAAAACAAGGGAAATCTCCTAACAGAATTAAATAAAAAATGATCTTCCACCTATCTGAACACCACCCCCCCGCCCCTCCCCCTTGCCGCAAGCAAAGATATTTATTATGCTGGTGTTTCAGGAGGAATGCGGCACGACGCTGGAAAAACCAGCATGGGGGTCACTCACCATCAGTCGCGCCTGGCGTGTGTGCTGCCGTGCTGTGTGTTGCCTTGCTGCGTGTGTTGCCGTGCTGCGTGTGCTGCCGTGCTGCGTGTGCTGCCGTGCTGTGTGCTGCCGTGCTGTGTGTTGCCGTGCTGCCATGCGTGCTGTGTGTGCTGTGTGTTGCCGTGCTGCCATGCGTGCTGTGTGTGCTGTGTGTTGCCGTGCTGCCATGCGTGCTGTGTGTGCTGCCGTGCTGTGTGTACTGCCGGCATGTGTCTGGAAGGCCTCTCACGTTCCTCTGAAATTTTATTTTCAACGCACAGTGGAACTGTTAGCCTATAGTGTATCGTGCCGCTATGTCCTGCTGGGGGGAATGTTTCTAGTGTGCTAGTGCTTTCTTACTTACAGCGAGGTATGCATTTCTTTGATCGGATTAGCCTACAAGCCTAACGTTTCCGATTAAGTTGGGAAGCTGTGTAAAATATAAATAAAAATGGAATGCAATGCAATGCAAATCATTTAAACCCAAAATTCAATATGGCCACTTTGAACTTGATGCCAGCAACAATCTTTCAAAAAGATTGGCACAGGCAACAAGACAGAAGAAATTGTATAATGCTAAAAAACTAAACCTGTCCGCAGTGAGGATGGGGACCGGTTCACCACTCTGAAAGACTGCAGGGAAATACAGCAACAATGTAAGATAACATTTCTCAACGTGAAATTGCAAAATGTTTGGGGACATTATCTACGGAAAATAATATCGCTAAAAGATTTAGAGAATCGGGCATTAGTGCACAGGGCATGGGTGACTTGCACATCTGTGATCGTGCATTAGTGCACATGGCACAGGGGACTTGCACATCTGTGAAGGAACCATTCATGCTATACAAATATATACAGGTTTTGAAGCAACATATGCTGTCATCCAGATGATGTCTTTTTTAAGGGAAGGCCTTGTTTATTTCAGCAATACAATGCCAAAACACGTTCTGCTTGTATTACAAAAGCATAGCTCCGTGTTTAAAAGGACCTGAATCCCTCAGTAATGAATTGCATAAACCCAGTCAAATATCTCGCTATGGCCAAGCAACAAAAGGTGCTCACAAATCCCAATACACCTGGTGATATAAACATCACCTGCCCCACTCCACAGAGCTGCAACTGCATTCACACCGCTGCTTCACAGTATCTCTTAGGCCATTTTATTCAACTTTGCCAGAAACCATTGGCATGCAATAACTAACCACTAATCCAAGGTGTCGAGTGCCATTGGTTGTGGAACAACAGTGAACAACAGTGTTTGATTTCAGCAATCTTCTTTTCCAATCTTCACATAGCAAGGAGCAGTGATTCCTTCAGAGGTTTAAACACAAACTTAATCCTTGATTATTGAAATCAGAGAAACAACGACCCTCATTTCTCCACTTTCAATAAATTACCCTGGGGTAAGCTAAACTTTTACCATAGCCCATAGTAGACATGCCAGAATGTGTCTTTTCTTCAGTGTTAATGCAGGGGTGTTAAGTGTTTCCAATCCGGCCAGAAGAGAATTTTACCCTGAGCTGAATTGTTATTGTGCTATTTATGGCATCTAACAGCACAGTAAGCTGTTGAATAGTTCTGTTGTTGCTGGGCTATATTTCATGTGCAATTCTGTGACACGTATTTGACGGTCTCTCACTTTTTTCACCTTTGATCTTCATAATGTGTCTTATGAGGCTCACCTCATTACTCACCAGACATTCAGAAGGGGATGTCTCAACACCTGTCCTTCCTGTGATTGAGTCCCCTGGGCTGGAAATATTTCTCATGTGCACTGTGCTGTTGTGTTTTTGGAGTTAGTGGGAGGGAGTTGTTTTCTCCCCTCTGCTGTAATTTCCTTCCTAACTCATAACTAGGTAACATTTGCTGGTATTCCAAGTCAGTGGTTTCAACGATGGTGCGAGCTGTGCGGGAACAGAAAGTGCAAATAGGTGAGCGGTCTCAATAAACGCTGGTGATGAAACAATGATTAACTCACGGCTTTGAATAACATCAGCCATTGCGTCTTTCAAGAAGAGTAACTGTGACAATCTGTTTTTTCAGAGTCTGTTAGTGTATATGAATGCATGAAAGCCTGAATTTGTTCAATACAACCATCCTTTCTTATCTATGCTTCTTCCCTTTCATTTATTGGACCAATTTATGTGGCCAGGCACTTCCTTACACGTTTTGACATTGATTGTCTTTAAAAATACAGCTCTTTTAAACACGTGAGAAAAAACAATCATTTTCAAAACATTCATTGTTTAACCAGTGCAAAAGCATTCGGAAACACTGACCTATTTTTAAAACTAAATTAGATTTAGTAGAGCTAGGAGTACAAAAACATGTCTCCACCACTCTAGTTTAGCAAATATTGTTTGGTGTGTAACCGCTACAAAATTCTATAAATGTTAATCAGAATGCATACACTACATGGACAAAGGTATGTATCTCCTTCCAAATCATATAATATGATCATATAGGAGTAGGTCTCCCATTTGCTGCTATAATAGTCTTTACTCTTCTGGGAACGTGTTCTGCTAAATGTTGGAACATTGCTGCAGGGATTTTCGTACATTCAGCCACAAGATCATTAGTGAGGTCAGGCATTGATGTTGGGCGATTAGGCCTGCCTCACAGTTGATGTTCCAATTCCTCCCCAAGGTGTTCGATGGAGTTGAGGTCAGGGCTCTGTGCAGGTCACTCAAGTTCTACACTGATCTTGATGAACCATTTCTGTATGAATTGGCTTTGTGCAGGCGGGCACGATGATCCTGAAATAGAAAAGGGCCCTCCCTAAAGGGTATCCACAAAGTTGGAAGCCCATAATTGTCTGGCATACCTTCAAGTGTGCAAATATTAATTCAAAGTTGTACAGATTTATTTTAAAAGAAATACTGCTCTAGTTAATGCCACAACTTGCATTATGTCGATTAGCTAAAATCAAAAGGTGATAAAAACTGAGTAAGGTCAGTAAAGTGGAGGTACAGGTTTATATGACAAGGTAACTTTTTTACCACGGCTTGAGCTCTAGAGGCGTTTCCTTTGATCTTGATTGTGTTTGTATTGGGTGTGATCTGAATGAATCTTGATGACTGGAAAATGTTTAGGAAATACTGTACACGTGCATGATTATGAAATGTCTGCACTCAATACAAGTTACCCTGGATAAGAGCGTGAAATGTGTGAGTTTGTGCAGAATTTGTTAAATCCCTAGAGAATTAGAAAACTTTGTTGAATGTCACCAACCCTCCAGCCTCTAAACCTTATCATGTTATTTTCATGTTGATTAAGCAACATGTAAACTACTGTTGTTTATCTGAAGGGTCCGGAACTGTACCTGTTGTATGCTCCCAATACCAACAACATCTTTTGCCGGCTTGTATGTAAAATGCAAGACAGATGCGCTACAAGTCAGAGTCTGCTGTATCGTTATATAAGTAGGTTTGCCCAGAGGAGCAGTCAGTGATTAAAGAGAATATGGTCTTTTTAATAACATACGCACCACGATCTGGAGGCTGTTTGTTCTAATTGGTTTAAACAAGCGTTGTATCCCAAATTGGACTCTTCCCTATATATGGCACTACATTTGACCAGGATCAGGAGACGCAAGTTGCTTACCATTTTGAATATAGGGTGGGATTTGGAAACCAGACAAGAAAAACCGAATAACCCTTGGATGCATATTGTGGTTGGAAGAAGATGCTTGTACTCGTTGAACAAGTGATTGAGGAAGACCGAACATTTTAGGTTTTGTACTTTTGGCCTCCAAGAGAAAGCCATTTCCTCACTGACAATCAATTGGTTTTAATGGCTGAATCCTAATTAACCTTTAGTAATGGAAAGATAATAACCCGTCATTGGAATGGCCTTGTTTTGTAACTCACTAACCTTGGTCTAACAGGTTCAAATTTAGGAGTACTGATCGGTGACCATCATAATAAGTCAGCCTTCCTTTTATGTGCAGACATGAAACATTGCAATCGACTATGTGACAATTATCAGAAAATGAAGACTCATTTCAATCAAAGAGGCATTGCAGCAATTACACAGTAGCTATTTGGTCAATTGTCAATTTAACTCCGACTGGTCTTGGAAACTGCTCAACAACAGACAACAGCTACCAAGGCTGACCCGGCTCACAAGCGAGCTTAAATGTTTTAGTAATTGAAAGTCTGTAGGAAAGGGTCAAAAACATGCTGCTATGCTGACTCAAATCAAATGCAACATAACTTAATATCTAACAGGAAAACCAAAGACATGCCCTATTTGTGTGCTGGGGTCTGGGTGAACGTTCATTTTTAAATGACACCCACAGAACAGTTGTGGAAAGCAACTGGTTGAACTGTGTTCCAAACTAACACGCTAACACTAATATTTGCCTTGCGGGCTACAAATGTATTATCAGCACTTGCCGTACGCAGTGTGAGCGTGCATGGCAGGCATGCTAAACATACACCAACAAGGTCTGTGTTTTCTCTCTCCCTGCGTTGTTTGTTCCCAGAACTGAGCCCCTAGAACTGGGCCTATTCCTGTTAATTAACCTCGCAGTCCCTTTTAAAACGTACTGTGGTCCACTGAGGGAGTCGGAAGTGTGCGGCGAGACCACCCTGTGCCAAACCTAGACTGGGTTGGTCAGCTGTGCCACGTTAAGAATACTGTAGACCACTACACAGAGAGAGACAGAGACCGAGAATACAACCAAATAAAGACTCCTATTATCTGGCCTGACCAAATTACAAAAGAACTCTGTGGCCTTTAACACAGTACTGGGTTAACTACCTGATCCCCTTCACTGACAGACATCTGAAGAGAAAACAACAACACAATGACTAGTAAATACGGGATCAGTGACTTCAACAGACACTGGAGCGAGGGTTCTAGGAAAAGGTGAAAAACAGAAGTAAAAAAGGGGTTTTATTTCACTAGTGACGCACACAAATAAATGAACACAGAGGCTGGTTGCAAACAACAATCAACCATGAAAGAAACAGCTGCAGAAAAACAGGTGGGCAATGGAGAACGAGAGAAGGGGCAAAAAGGAAGAGACTGACACAATGATGGAGAGACAGTCAGAAGGAAAGATGGAGAAAAAGATTGAGGGAGGAAGAAAACACTTTGTTCACTAGACTGAATTTGGCAGTTGTCTCCTGAACTGGTGTGTTTTGTTGTGTTGTGCCTTCATCATCTGCCCGTTCCCTATCTGACATACACAGAGTGCCCTGGTGTGAATGCATTGAGAGGGAAAATTTCACCTTTCATTAGGAAACAAACAATACTGGCAACATGAGTTACCCAGGCTGCTTAATGAAAGGTAAAAGCTTAACAGAGTACAAAACGTTTTAGTTTGTGTTGACATTTACAGTATTTTATTGGCTTCTGTCCAAAATATAAGGAAATGTTGAGACATTGTTTAGGCTACTCCCGAAAGGCTGACTTGGTAGATAGATAGAGGATGTTAGTTGGGCTACTTCTTACCTCTTTTCAGAGTTCTTAGAAATATTTGATCAAGTGTTGCAATCAGACCTAGTCCCAATTAAATCCAAAACATTTCAGATGTCGGGGTTGTACACAATGTAGCCTACCTAATTTCCCCACAGAAACAATGAAATATTAAAGGGTTATTTCGCCAAAACAGAACTTAATGTACTAATTACTAACATTAGCTATGTTACATCTGTATTACAAAAACACATAATCTCCTCAATAAGATCCAACAACTTTGTATTTTTGTAGTAAACAATTTCCACAGACATCTCAGTAGGAACCCTCCCTAAAGGCGCCCCACAGGGTATCTGCAGGTTTCACTGAGTGAGTATTTTAATGCCACACTCAATTTAAGACCAATTTCACAACAACACACCAGACAGACAAAAAATACATAAGGATATCGATTGGACTGAAGTACTGTTACGTGCCCACCTCCTTGATGGTACCTAACTAGTGAGCTCGCTGGAGGTGGGGGAACGCAACGGCCGGTGTCAAAACCCTATATAGGTGGGTGACTGAAAGAACACTAGAACAGACAAGTAGGTTGTGGTTTTCGTCCCTCACGGGGAATATATTTGCATTAGCAACAGTGATTAACATACATACACATTATA
>JACXGK010000139.1:128360-154194 GCA_016801125.1 Novumbra hubbsi | reverse complement strand
CCATACTGTTATTGGTGGCAGTTTAATTCATTTTGATGGTAGTTACTGGGTATTAGCTAACTCTGTCCATACTGTTATTGATGACAGTTTAATTCCTTTTGATGGTAGTTACTGGGTATTAGCTAACTCTGTCCATACAGTTATTGGTGACAGTTTAATTCCTTTTGATGGTAGTTACTGGGTATAAGCTAACTCTGTCCATACTGTAATTGGTGGCAGTTTAATTCATTTTGATGGTAGTTACTGGGTATTAGCTAACTCTGTCTATACTGTAATTGGTGGCAGTTTCATTAATTTTGATGGTAGTTACTGGGCATTAGGTAACTCTGTCCATACTGTCATTGGTGGCAGTTTAATTCCTTTTGATGGTAGTTGCTGGGTTTTAGCTAACTCTGTCTATACTGTTATTGGTGGCAGTTTAATTCGTTTTTATGTTAGTTACTGGGTATTAGCTAACTCCGTCCATACTGTTATTGGTGGCAGTTTAATTAATTTTATGGTAGTTACTGGGCATTGGGTAACTCTGTCCATACTGTTATTAGTGGAAGTTCAATTAATTTGATGGTAGTTACTGGGCATTAGGTAACTCTGTCCATACTGTTATTGGTGGCAGTTTAATTCCTTTTGATGGTAGTTGCTGGGTATTAGTTAACTCTGTTATAAACTGTTATTGGTGGCAATTTAATGCAGATGCATCATACTGTAGGTTTGCATTTGGAACATCACTGTACTCATTCTGCTTAAGACTTGAATCAATATAAATACAGAATATATATATATATATATATAAAACCTGTTGTGTTCCCCCAGGATTTAAAGTACCAGATGATGAGTAAGAATGAGTGTTAATTGTAGTGACAGTTAAAAATTTACAGATTATCATTAATATATTTGATGAGAATTACTTGATGAATTTCCTAGTACTGTAGCTATGTATACTAAGCATGTTTTATCCTTGTGAATCACTTGCACTTTAATAATATCCACTTACATATATACATACTGTATTTACTGTCTGTATGGGCTTTTTCTTAGTGCTGACAATTACAAAAATGTGTTACTTTGCTTATTAGAAATAAACTGGTTTAAGATTTCAAATGTGTAGAATGCTTCATTAAACTTACAAATAAAGTTGGTATTGCTAAAACATCTACAGAACTTGAAATATTAAACTAATGTGCAATAATTAGCATCTACTGTAATGAGTTGTTAATTGTCTTAAGATATTACAAACAGCTGACTAGATGAGCGTTCTGATTCAGAATGGGGAAGCTTGCAACTAAAGCCACAGAATATTACACAGCATCCATATCTTCTCACTGCTTTCTGACTGTGACAAATCTATGATCCATGAAGTAGGAAATAAGGACAAAGAGTACATCCTTAAAAAGGAATTTTCTTAAACTTCAGCATAAACGAGCTGAAACTGCAAAGTGCTAGTATCCTTGGAGTGCCCGAGGAAAAGAGAGAGTAGGATGCGAAAGGCAGCATGGCCGCTATCTCAGTCAGAGGCAGACATAATTTCATACCAATTTGAAACGAAACCTGTAGGGCTTTCTCATCAGCAGCATATCTCTAGCAGAAGGGATAGGTGATGCAGCTGCTCTGCATAGAGGGCTTCCAACACATCTGCCTTTTTAAGAGACACTGAAATGCAAGCAAAATTCTCTCACTATGTGCAATGCTCTAAGTTCCCTCCAAGGTAATATTATCTATTGTATGCTACATTGTCCTAAAAAGAATGTTACGGTTGATGGCAATACAAGCATCTTTCACTCACATATCTAGATCATGACAGGCCCCAAAACAAAGTTGGTTGCTGTTATTAAGGCCATGCTTCAACTCCCAGCGAACCCGGACGAGTCAATGGTGAAAATGTGTTTTCCAAAGCACGTCCGATGCCATTTTTCTTATCATGCTGCCTGACAAACCAGGCAGTCAAGACCAGAATCCTCATGTGTCAGAAGGAACCTACTCTGAGCCAGTCTGTCAAGACCAGAATCCTCATGTGTCAGAAGGAACCTACTCTGAGCCAGTCTGTCAAGACCAGAATCCTCATGTGTCAGAAGGAACCTACTCTGAGCCAGTCTGTCAAGACCAGAATCCTCATGTGTCAGAAGGAACCTACTCTGAGCCAGTCTGTCAAAACCAGAATCCTCATGTGTCAGAAGGAACCTACTCTCAGCCAGGCCGTCAAGACCAGAATCCGTATGTGTCCAGACTTCCAACCTGGATTAAGCACACCGGTGCCAAAGATGCCACAAGGTTTTGATAAAGTGCAACGCTGTCAGTTTTGCCAAAAACCATGGATGGTGCTGGCAAATTGCAAGACGCCCAGGCTAATCTGAGTGCTTGTTTAGAAAGCATATTCGCAGACAGAACATAACTCGCAAAATTATTTTTCAGGGCCACCAACAATGGCAAGCACGCAACTGCTGTAAATATAATGAACAATTACCTCATAAATTGTAAATCTGAGCAGAAACACAGTAGCTCATCACAGGTGAGTATTGACACGCTCGTGAAATGCATGGGAATGGGAAATGCATCAGAAAGCACAAATTTACCAGTGTTACAAAATTGCTGACAGTTGCAACAGAATATATTTTTTATATATATTTAGACTATAGGCCCAGTACAAACTCTTTTGACAGACATCAAGTATTCTTTTTTTCACATAAAGTTGATATTCACAAGAAACCAAACTACGGCAAAATAATTTGGATAATTTCCATTATAAAGACCATTTTGCACTTCAATAAATATTACATTAGAACTTTTTAGTAAGATTTGATGTGTAAATAAAATACATATATTTATTGCAATTACACCATTAGCTGACTGTTATGCAAAAATAACAATGATCAGACCTCCAAGTGGTGACCTTGACGTTTTTACGTTCACCAGTCATATTCAAGTTCTCACCAAAATTCGATCGTCTTAAAAATATAACCAGAATCAAGGGATTGGTGCCCTGAATGGACCACGCCTTTATCTCCAGTAGGATTGACTACTGTAATAGGCTCTTTACTGGACAAAAAAACCATGATGCAGCTCATTCTGAATGTTTCTGCTAGAATGTTAACCAGGACCAAGGGAACAGACCACATCACTTCAGTTGTTAAAGTTCTTCCAGTCAGTAACAGAACGGATTTTGTGGTGGTTTTAGTCTCTAAAACACTGAATGGTTTCTCATATGTTTGAATATTATAAACCGAGCTCTTAGATCGGTTAGAGCCAAGCTAAACAAAGCAAAGCTCCGTTTAAAAGTTATGCTGAAAACTGGAATAAACTACCGGAAGTTCCTCTCTAGATTTCTTCCTAATTCTGGATCTTCCTAGGGAGTTATTTTTTGCCACTGTGTATTAACTGTTGCTGTTTGCTCTTTGGGGGTTTAGGTTGGGTGTCTATAACAATTAATTACATAAAAGGTTCTTCATAAAATATATTTCATCGATTGATCATGCAAAATACTTCAAGGCCCACTAATTAACAGAGTTTCCAATGAGGCGTGTTTGCCAGCTATAACAGGGCCCAGGCAGATAACTACAGTACCAATGTGCCCATCCATGGCCCCCTAACGCATTAAAGGGACCTGTGAACATTGATCGACAGCAAAACCTGGCGCTACAACAGAGATTATTTTATTAGCTTATATGTTTGATATCCATAACACTGTCAAAATACAAAGCAGACCACCCCCGGTGAAAATAACATGTGCTTTTCTATCTGTTCTCTATGACAACACGTGTTTGCTTGGAGTTAATCCCATGATAGGTTTACTGAAATGTCTGCATTTGGCCACAGGGGGGCGTTCTATTCACAGGATGAATAAACAGACACAAAGAATAGAATTCACTTGCATGTACAAGAGAGCTGTCAGCATTCGAGGAATATTTCAAGTTTGTTGCTGGTGTCTGTGAAAATGAGGGCCAACGTCAGTCTGGTCTATTTTTTGCTGAGATAACCCTTGCTTGCTTTCTTCTTCTTCTTAATTTACCAAGCAGTTGATTTTGGCACACTTCTTGTTTTGGCTTTATTTATCAGTAATCTGCTCCTTATTGACCAGCTTGATTTACGTGATCCTTCTTTGGTCCAACCACTGACTCCAAATCCAAATCCTAAAATCAAGGCAGGTCATTGACAGTTCTCTTGTGTAAGCTCTAAGGATTCAAAAAAACACTCAATTTAATCTCAGATGTAGAATAAGAATAATATCTGAGGCCAGTGAGGCTAGAGTCAGGCAAGAGTCAGTGTGTGTGTGTGTGTGTGTGTGTCTGTGTGTAAATCCATCATGCACACATGTGAGTCAACTAGGACCGATTTAGCAACTTTGGCCTATTACGTTTTACTTGTCAGATTCAAAACTAATGGATTAGCCTCATCTTAAGATCTTCCCAAGACAACTGTAGGGGAACATGGGGAGGGCATTAATTGCCTAATGGTAGGTCATATTTGGTGAAATTTTCACTTCACAAAATGTGGCACTTTTTGGCCCCTCTTTTATAATTACTACCCCCATTTAAAAAATCATGGAAATGCCACTGTTCATAGTGGACATAGAGGCCTGTGTCTACATATTAGTAATGCCATCTCAATTACACAGCTTGCTGAACACAGTAGAGAATGCCTTAGCTAGTATACTGGATATATTTGTGCATTCACATTTGGTATTAGGATAAACATTAAAAAGAAAATTACTTCATCAAAGACTTACATAAGTGATGTGAGAAGATACATACTATACATGCTACACAACTTTAAGCCAGTCCTACTCCATTATTTTTTTTATCACAAACCTATAATCAGGGACTGATTTAGACCTGGGACATCAGCTGGGTACAATTATTAATGAGGTAGAACAGAAAATCAACAGCCTCTGGACCTAGTACAGTACAGTAAGAACTGAATACTCCTGCCGAACAGTGTAACATATTCAGAGGGTTAAGCGGTAAACAGAAAGAAGAACTCAAGGTCAAGCTTATCAAACAAAACATCTTAATACAATGTGTACATGAAAGCAGCTAATGTTTGAAATCAAGTAAGTCTCTTAAATATCAATGCTGTGTTTAAGATTTAAAAAAAATACGGCTAATGTACACCCAGAAAGGCCACTGAAATATATATGAGAAAATGTGCATATGCATTAATAGTGGAACGATGAGTTTCACAACGTTCACTCACCAGAAACACATTTGGGTTCATAACCAGTAGTTGCCGGTTTATGTCTGGGCATGGCCCCCTGATGAGATGGCTGATGGTGTCCTGGGGGATCTACTCCGAGAACTGGATCAGGGCATCAGCAAGCTCCTTTTCAACTTTTTGAGTGAGGAACAGAAGAGTTCAATTTGTGATTGTTTCATAAACTGAACCCTTCTGTTCCTCACTCAAAACCTTTTTGGAAAGGAAAAAGGTGCAGTGGTCTCTTCATTTCTTCTGGAGCTCTATGTCAGACGGACCAAGAACACGCACACAGGCAAACGAAACATAGAACCAATAGAGCACATGGACAAATGGGTAGCTCATGGCTATGTAGATGTTGGGATGATGGGCAGGTACACAACAGAGGTGGAGTGGGTTGGATCTACGGGTTGTCAGGTTGGGACAATCGGGCCAGCAGGCTTTTTTAATCTTATGTATTTACGTCATTATTAAATGAATTCATTATCTTACTGCCAGTCACTAGTAGCCAGACAACTTTATAACATTATCTCTGTCCTCCCCATAGCCAGGCCAGTAACAGCTAGCTAGCAAGCTATAATACCAAACTGCATTATGCCACAGCATTGCTGTCTGACTAAATTGGGTTTGCAATTTAGATCTTCAAAGTAGACTATGTAGAATTTCAAGAATGCTACTATTACTGATAACAGATCTACCACGGTGCCCCACTCTTGTCCTTGTCTCACTATAATATTCCTCATGTACTTTTGGTTTGCAGAGCTAGGCATAATGTATTATAGTTATTGAAGTTACTGAGGGTCAGTATTCTGCATTATCTTAGGTCTTGGCTAATGACTTGAAAACAACATACCATCTTTTCAGTTTGTTCTATTGTTTTATTGATATATCCTGGCCTTTCGAATGATTTCCAGAGATCAGCAAACTGGAGCTGGTTAATGATGCTGTTCATTTTATTTATTGTAATAAAACTAATATATTGCCATATTTAAATCTAAGTAATATTATTCATGAAGAATGGCTCACACATGCGATGCCACGACAAAGATATTTTGAACAAGAAGTATGAATGAAAAGTGCGCACAGGGGATCTTATCATCAGTGTAGATCAGAAAGCCCCAACCAGACCATGGCGAGACAACCAGTCTCGCCAGTTGCTGCTGTTGTCATCATGACCGCAACAGCACAAGTATAAATTGGCCTGCCCACAAGTTTGAGAATGCATACACCTTTTTACCTGTGTCCTGGGAAACATTTCATACTTGGCTTGCACACTTTAGACAAGCCAGACCTGAACAGTTTGCCCATATGGTGCATTCCTAACTGCAGAATGTCAGAGATTGTCAAGCCGCTAACTTCGTTTTTCATTAAGGATATCCTGTCCAATAAAGAAAAAAAAACTCTGGACTTCAGGTGCTATACCTCAAACAAGTTCACGGAGGGACACACACAGTGGAATAAGCAACAGCCCAGTAAGGTATCACGTACGGAGGACCTTTTCCCACAGGATACAACATTTAGTGGCCTTAAAGGTGAGCATAATGGGTTTTATTCAGGCTGTTAGAAGGTTTAGGATTAAATCGGCTGTGACTGGCTAAACCCTTCATAATCATAATGACAACAGGAAGTAGTGCTTATTCCATATGAATCTGTGCTCTCTTACAGACTCCATTGACTGCTCTTGTTCCAGCAATCCAGACACCATGAGAAGTTTTACATCAGTCCGAAAACAAAAGCGCTCACGAGCTTCTTTTACACACATGCAAGTGCTAGAACTGGAGAAGAAGTTTAACCACCAGAAGTACCTCTCTGCTCCTGAACGAGCCCATCTTGCCAAAACCCTGAGTCTGACAGAGACTCAAGTGAAAATCTGGTTTCAGAACAGAAGATACAAAACCAAACGGAAGAAGTATGCCACAGAGTATTGTCAGGACAACTTTCAAAAGTCAGAAGAACTAAATACAGAGGGTGAATTAGTCAGAGCTTCACTTCTAAACACATTCTACAAATCCTATCAATACTTAACATATGTGTATGACTTCAATAGTACATGGAGACCCACACTCTGAACATTACATATACAGTACTGGACAATTTTTATGTAAAGATGGAATTTTATCTATTCAGCACAGTAAGTTAAACTACTTCAGTCATAATCTGTAATTTTTTGCATTTGCAGTATGTAATAACGAGGGTGGTGGAGGTTGTACTTCGCTTTGTTACTTGCATTCCTTGTAGATTTTCCCTGAAGTTGCAACAAAATAAAGACTGATTTTTAAATTTAAAGTAATTCAAAGTATATTGCAATGTCATGGTATATGCAGGTTTGCCAGCTGTAGTTAAATCTACTAAATGTTTCATAACCCATAAAGCTCACAAAATAATATGAATAGTGCAAATATTTTCATTTCTATGAGTTGTTATGGTTACTAAATACAGTTAACGTGTTCTGCAATTGAGCACACCAACATATTATCATTCAGTAAAAACTGAAATTCTATAATTCTGAAGAATACAAGAATAAAAAAGCACATTGCTGGTTGGGACAAGAAAGTAAGCCAACAATTACGAGGCCTTTAAAAACTACCTGAAGAAGCAATTGGTGTTTGTTTTTATTCATTATATTCTTACAAACAGGAATGAATGCTTGAAATATGATGGTCTCTACACCATGGGTTGGTTGTGAGCTACTGGAAGTTTCCGATTAACTTTTTGGAGACACCTTGTATGTAGTAATTGTTGCCAGAGTCAAATAAAAATTCTACCTGTAGTGAAACTCTGATAATACTAGCAAATTGCATTATCAGATTAGAGTTTGGCTGGGATCTTAAAAGAAACATGAGGGTCATCTATAAACAACAATGCTTGGCTTTTTTAACAGATAAGGAACCCCTATCCATTCACTTAAACTGAGGCTTGATTCAAACCTCAAGACATTTTAAATGACCCTACTGAAAGGTAATTGAAAAGATTTACCTCCCATGAATAAACAAAAATCAATTATGGTAATTGTTTGAGTTCCTCCAAGCATCCTTATAAGACTGACAACGCATGGAAACATGGGGCAAGTGTATTTACCTTAGCCATAAAATGTTATGTTTTCCTTCATATGGCTTATTCACAAATAAATACAACATAGTTAAATGGTAACTAGCAAATACATTTACAGCAGGGTAAACGGTTCAAGACATTTACTTAACTGCACACAATTTGTCTAAACGGAGAATTAAATGGTATGCATTAGCATATCAAATATTTATTTTTTAACACAACATAAATGCCACTGTCATTTTAATATATTAGTAGAATTGCAAAAAAATAATAAGGCATGTATATGGGCTGACTGGCCCTTCCCTCTGGTCAAACCAAACAACATAATTTACCGGTGACTGGATTCATATACAATACTGCCTCTTGTTCATTATGGCTCAATTACGTAAATGTTTCTAGGTCTCATAACGTGAGTCTTCCAAATCAGATAAGGGTCAAGCTGTTTTGACCAACTGTTTTGGCCGACTGAATTCCCACAAGTCATTTGTTTAGTTGAGCAAGTGACATTTAATGGCATGCAGAAGGGTATTTTTTTCAGATTTGGATGACCCAAAAGTGGTCTCCATCAGATAAAATGTACTTCCTTGTGGAACAGAAGGAAATCTATGGAATTACTTGCACAGCATCTTGCTGAATTCTGGCACAAAGTACACACTTAATAAGTCAAGTAACAGTGGTCATTGACTGATCTTCCAGCACAATAAAAACACAATATATAAACAAGAGTTATGGCACATCTTTACTACTTCAATTTTGTATGCTAATGTATATTTGTTTAAAATATACATTAAGAACATATTCCTTTTTATTGTGAAAGTTTCTGCATGTTTATGTTGTTTAGTTTCTTTCTCCAAACAAATAAACTCTTCCTGCACAGAATCATTTTCTCCAATGGCCTAAGTCTTTTGTACATTAATCTGTATGTCTCGTGAACATATGTTTTACCTGTTCTGAATACACAAGACGGTTATGTGTTAACCGTCTTGTGTATTCATATCAACCAAACAGCATTGCTGACGATCTTATCTCAGCAGTGCCATACCACTTAATAAAAGCAAGCTCTCTATTGACATTGTTTTTGTTGACACAAGCAGGGTTGTGTGGGAGCAGACTAGAGTATGATATGACAATGGAATGCCATCTGACAACATGTCTGTTTCCAGGAAACTCTCTAAACACGATGCTCTTAATTGTCATATAGTAATCATTTAGTAGAAGGTTGAAATGCACACCTGGTTAAGCAAGGTACCGGCTAGTGGAAGAGAACCATTTTAGAACATGAAAGAAATAGCTGGTCATTCTTTTGACAAAAATCTGTCTTCGTCAAGATATTGTATAATGTCAAACACTGTAGATCACATGCTTATACTATAAGTGTGTTTTGTGGGAATTCACTTTCTGAAGTAATACAGAAGGACAGGGGAATACATATCATACACTCATGAATAAGATTTACAATTGTCCACATTAAATACCCACATTTTCAACTGGCCCAACTAGCTAAAGTTAACATTAGTAGCTGCTTGCAGAATTTTGCAAAACTTTCCTAAGAATTATTTGCTTTCTAGAATAAGCCAAGCATCCCTTTAAGTACACCATGGAAAGAAATACAAAATGTTCTACATGATCTGAGTCAAAATTTTTCTCTACAAACTTCCTCTACCCACCAACAGGATTCCAGGAATCATTCCATGGCACCTGGGTAGGCATATTTTACACTGCTTGAACGTTTCATTTCATTTGGAACTGGTCTCTTGTGCCCTGTTGAATGCCCAGGTGTAAATTGACATGAATTGCACATGGAGTAATGAGTAGGACTCTGTGTTTTTACATACAGTGGGGCAAAAAAGTATTTAGTCAGCCACCAATTGTGCAAGTTCTCCCACTGAAAAAGATGAGAGGCTTGTAATTTTCATCATGTGTACACTTCAATTATGACAGACAAAATGATTAAAACAAATCGAGAAAATCACATTGTAGGATTTTTTATGAATTTAATTGCAAATTATGGAAAATAAGTATTTGGTCAATAACAAAAGTTTATCTCAATACTTTGTTGTATACCCTTTGTTGGCAATGACAGAGTTCAAACGTTTTCTGTAAGTCTTCACAAGGTTGTCACACACTGTTGCGGGTATTTTGGGCCATTCCTCCATGCAGATCTCCTCTAGAGCAGTGATGTTTTGGGGCTGTTGCTGGGCAACACGACTTTCAACTCCCTCCAAAGATTTTCTATGGGGTTGAGATCTGGAGACTGGCTAGGCCACTCCAGGACCCTGAAATGCTTCTTACGAAGCCACTCCTTGGTTGCCCGGGCGGTGTGTTTGGGATCATTGTCATGCTGAAAGACCCAGCCACGTTTCATCTTCAATGCCCTAGCTGATGGAAGGAGGTTTTCACTCAAAATCTCACGATACATGGCCCTATTCATTCTGTCCTTTACACGGATCAGTCGTCCTGGTCCCTTGGCAGAAAAACAGCCCCAAAGCATGATGTTTCCACCCCCATGCTTCACAGTAGGTATGGTGTTCTTTGGATGCAACTCAGCATTCTTTGTCCTCCAAACTGTCAGGGTTTTGCCCTGACCCAATCCTACACGGCCCAGCGCACCATCTGGTGGCCGTAACGTGTTAATGCACCCCAGTCACTAAGCACCAACCGCTCACACCTGTCTCCCATCTCCCTCATCAGTGCCCTATATAAGCACCCCAGTTTCGCTCGCCCATTGCCAGTTCAAACACAGTGCTACGTCAGGTAACCCCTACGTCTCTATAGTTTTTTGGCTCCTGCGTATTTCGCAGTTGGTTTTGGCATTCCAGCCTGTTTTCTATATAGCGATAGATATAAAACTACGTTCGTTCAGCTCATTTCGCCTGAGCATTTTCATCGCTCGTTACATCCGAGCTCATTCCCGTCAGCATCGCCGGTCTCCATTCAACCCATATCATCCCTACTGATCATCCATACTTAGCTCCTTCACGTCGAGGGTTTTGGTCCCTATCATCTCTCCGTTCATCCGAACCCTTACAGATTGAACTGGCCACCATGGACCCAGCCGACCCCATTCACCATGCCCTTCACGCACAGGGCGCCGCCATCCAACGACATGAAAACCTACTACAAAACCTGTCGGACACTCTCACCGAGCTAGTAGTCACTCTACGGAGCGAACGACAGCAGGAAAGAGCGGACGCCCTTAGGCAGACTGACACGACCGGTCCTAATCACCCGTCTTCTTCTTCCACCCCGCCAGTCCATCGGGAACCACATGTCGCTCCTCCTGAGCGCTTTACGGGTGTGCCAGGTCAGGTTCGTCCATTCCTATTGCAATGTTCGCTACTGTTTGAACAACAACCACTCACCTACACTTCGGACAGGGCGAGGATAGCGTACTTGGTCAGCGCTCTCTCTGGCAGGGCCCTTGCTTGGGCCTCTGCTATTTGGTTGTCAGAGAGCCCACTCTGTTCCTCCTACGGGCGGTTCACCGAGGAGTTATTGAAAGTCTTTTCCCAACAAGAGGGGGAAAAGGAGGCAGGACGGCAGCTCGTTAAGCTCTGTCAAGGGACGCGCAGTGTAGCGGACTATTCTATTGATTTCCGGATCCTTGCAGCTGAGAGTGGCTGGAATAACGCCGCCTTGCAGGGTGCGTTCCTGAACGGCCTCTCGGAGACCCTTAAAGACAACCTCGCCTCCAGAGAGGAGCCGGAAACCCTGGACCAATTGATAGTGCTGGCCCAGGGAGTCGATTATCGGATCCGCGAACGGCGGCGCGAACGGACTCCCACACACCATCCCCGCGCATCCGCGCCACTGTCTCAGACCAGACACCTACCTACATACCCTGAGGTGAGACATCCACGAGACCCTGAGTCCGAACTGGAGCCCATGCAGCTAGGACGGACACGCCTCTTCAGGGCCGAAAGAGCACGTCGCATGGCCGATGGGGCGTGCCTGTACTGCGAACAGAAGGGGCATTCCCTTTCATCTTGTCCAACATTACAGGGAAACGTCACTGCCCGGCCGTAAAGGAGGAGTTATGGACGGGCCCCTACGGAAGATCTAGAGGCTACCATCCACTGGGCCACGACCACCCTACCTCGTCGACTCCGGCGCGGACGGCAATTTTATGGACAAGGGACTTGTCAAGCAGAATGACATCGCCTGTTCTCCCATTACGCCTCCCGTGACGGTTCGGGGAATAAGTGGCCAAACAATTGCCTCCGTAGTTCTCCAAACCATCCCTCTCCAACTGGTCCTCGCGGGAAATCACCGGGAGAAAGTATCCTTCTTTCTTATCGACAGCCCCATGTCCCCTGTGATCCTTGGTCGGCCATAGTTACGTCTCCATAATCCACGAGTGGATTGGGTTTCGGGCGCAATCAGTTCCTGGGGCTCTCAGTGCTTCCAGCACTGCCTTGGTTCAGCGGACACCCCAGCATCGCATGTTTCCTTGGCACCCGTGCCCCCTTCTGATTTATCCGCCGTTCCCGGAGACTATCACGACCTACTGCCGTGTTTAGTAAGGAAGACGCCTTAACTCTTCCCCCACATCGTCCATATGACCTGGCTATAGACCTGCTTCCGGGCGCATCCCTGCCCAGCGGCCGCCTATATAATTTATCGAAACCGGAGACGGAAACCATGGAGCGGTATATCCGCGATTTGCTTTCTTCTGGAATCATTCGTCCCTCCTCCTCCCCTGTCGGTGCAGGGTTCTTTTTTGTCTGGAAAAAAGACGGCTGACTACGTCCCTGCATAGACTACCGAGCTCTCAATGCCATTTCAACACGTAACAAATACCCCTTACCACTCCTCAGCTTTACTTTCACTTTCACATCCATTTTCACTAAACTAGACCTGCGCAACGCATACCATCTGGTGCGCGTTAAGGAGGGCGATGAATGGAAGACGGCGTTCAACACCCCTTTGGGTCATTTTGAATACCTGGTGGTTCCTTTTGGTCTATCAAACGCCCCCGCCGTCTTCCAAGCCTTGGTCAACGACGTCCTCCGGGACATGTTAAATAGATTCGTGGTCGTCTATCTGGATGATATCTTGATTTTCTCCTCCTCTCTGCTTAAGCACATCACTCACGTCCGACGCGTCCGGCGCGCGGCACTGTTCTTTGGACGTTTCTGATTTCAACTTACTTACCGCCCGGGATCCAGGAACACAAAACCTGACGCACTCTCCAGGATGCACACCCCGGATGATACTGACGAGGTGCCAGCTTCCATACTTCCCCCTTTCTGTCTCCTTGTGAGCCTCACCTGCGACATAGAAAAGACCATCAGACGCGCACAACAGCAGCAACCGGACCCAGGTACTGGACCTCGCAATCGACTGTTCGTTCCCGACGCAGTTCGTACGGAGGTCCTAACTTGGGCTCACACCTCCCGTGTTACCTGTCATCCAGGCGTGAATCGCACTCTGTCTTTCCTTTGACGTCATTTTTGGTGGCCAACCATGGCCAAGGACGCCGGGGAGTACGTTACCGCTTGTACTGAGTGCGCACGCAAAAAGACATCCACGCGCGCACCTGCCGGTCTCCTACACCCCCTGCCGGTGCCAAGTCGACCCTGGTCCCACATCTCAATGGACTTTATCACCGGTCTCCCTCCCTCGAACGGTATGACCACCGTCCTCTCCATCGTTGACCGCTTTTCAAAGATGGCAAATTTCGTGGCCTTGACCAAACTCCCGTCCGCGAAAGAGACTGCTGACCTCCTCGTTTCTCATGTCCTCCGCCCACACGGTATACCCCACCATGTGGTGTCGGACCGCGGTCCCCAGTTCGTCTTGCACGTTTGGAAGGCATTTTGCCAGGGCCTGGGGGCAAGTGTTAGTCTATCCTCCGTACATCACCCCCAATCAAATGGTCAAACTGAACGGGTCAACCAAGAGCTGGAGGCTGCCCTCCGTACGGTCACTTCAGCTAACCCTGCCAGCTGGTATAACCACCTTGTTTGGGTGGAATATGCTCATAATACGCTGGTGTGCTCCTCCTCCGGGCTGTCTCCTTTTCATGCCTGCCTGGGGTATCAACCCCCTTTGTTTCCCTCGCAGGAGGTGGAGGTCGCCGTTCCGTCTGTCCAGGCGCACCTCAGGCGTTGTCGACGTGTTTGGAGACGTGCCCGCGCAGCGCTGCTGCGCGCCTCCGCTGCCTCAAAACGCTTTGCGGATCGACGCCGTTCGCTTGCTCCTACCTACGCACCCGGGCAGCAGGTATGGCTCCTGGCGAAGGACCTGCCCCTCAAGGTCGAGGCTCGTAAATTAGCTCCTCGTTATGTCTGTCCCTACTCCGTGGAAGCAGTCGTCAATCCCTGTTCTGTCCGCCACAAGCTGCCCGCATCCATGCGTGTACATCCCGTCTTCCATGTCTCGCAGCTCAAACCCGTCTCCTCCAGTCCTCTCTGTCCCGCGCCCCCAGCTCCTCCTCCTCCTCGGATGATCGACAACCACCCTGCCTACACCGTCCGTTGCCTTCTGGACGTGCGCCGACGGGGTCGCGGCCTGCAATATCTGGTTGATTGGGAGGGTTATGGACCCGAAGACCGCAGCTGGGAACCCGGTCCCGGATTCTCGACCACTCCCTCATCCGGGACTATCATCATGCTCACCCTGGCCGTGTCGGGAGGCCGCCAGGTGGCGTCCGTAGACGGGGGGGTCATGTCAGGCTTTTGCCCTGACCCAATCCTACACGGCCCAGCGCACCATCTGGAGGCCGTAACGTGTTAATGCACCCCAGTCACTAAGCACCAACCGCTCACACCTGTCTCCCATCTCCCTCATCAGTGCACTATATAAGCACCCAAGTTTTGCTCGCCCATTGCCAGTTCAAACAAAGTGCTACGTCAGGTAACCCCTACGTCTCTATAGTTTTTTGGCTCCTGCGTATTTCGAAGTTGGTATTGGCATTCCAGCCTGTTTTCTATATAGCGATAGATATAAAACTATGTTCGTTCAGCTCATTTCGCCTGAGCATTTTCATCGCTCGTTACATCCGAGCTCATTCCCGTCGGCATCGCCGGTCTCCATTTAACCCATATCATCCCTACTGATCATCCATACTTAGCTCCTTCACGTCGAGCGTTTGGGTCCCTATCATCTCTCCATTCATCCGAACCCTTACACAAACACGACAAGTGGAGTTTTTACCAAAAAGTTCTATTTTGGTTTCATCTGACCATATGACATTCTCCCAATCTTCTTCTGGATCATCCAAATGCTCTCTAGTGAACTTCAGACAGGCCTGGACATGTACTGGATTCAGCAGGGGGACACGTCTGGCACTGCAGGATTTGAGTCCCTGGCGGCGTAGTGAGTTACTGATGGTAGGCTTTGTTACTTTGGTCCCAGCTCTGCAGGTCATTCACTAGGTCCCCCTGTGTGGTTCTGGGATTTTTGCCCCACAGGGCGAGATCTTGCGTGAAGCCCCAGATCGAGGGAGATCATCAGTGGTCTTGTATGTCTTCCATTTCCTAATAATTGCACCCACAGTGGATTTCTTCACACCAAGCTGCTTACCTATTGCAGATTCAGTCTTCCCAGCCTGGTGCAGGTCTACAAATTTGTTTCTGGTGTCCTTTGACAGCTCTTTGGTCTTGGCCATTGTGGAGTTTGGAGTGTGACTGTTTGAGGTTGTGGACAAGTGTCTTTTATACTGATAACAAGTTCAAACAGGTGCCATTAATACAGGTAACGAGTGGAGGATAGAGGAGCCTCTTAAAGGAGAAGTTACAGGTCTGTGAGAGCCAGAACTCTTGCTTGTTTGTAGGTGACCAAATACTTATTTTCCACCATAATTTGCAAATAAATTCATTAAAAATTATACAATGTGATTTTCTGGATTTTCTTTTCTCATTTTGTATGGCATAGTTGAAGTGTACCTGTGATGAAAATTACAGGCCTCTCTCATCTTTTATCTGTGGGAGAACTTGCACAATTGGTGGCTGACTAAATACGTTTTTGCCCCACTGTACATAAGTTACTGCTTGAAATAATTTTATTGAAAAGATATTAAATGTTTCTTTACTGTTTAATTTGATGCCTTGTTGACATAATTGACATGATATAGTCAGAAGATTGCTGGCTAGTTTTCCGGTGGGCTATGATGTGGAATTACCCACAGAAGGATTTACATTTACATGAAATATTCTTATCTAGATAATATAAATGTTTTTTGTATGTGTGTATATATTTGGTTGCAACACCAGCATCTTACCAACCATTCATCAGTAACCTGTTTTGCACAGCTATTTCAGACTATGATCTTGTCACTTTTTCCTTCTAAAGGTAAAGATATACAAGACACGGTCAATTGTGAAATTGTTGCTCCTAGTAATTTCCACTGACAATACAGCGTCTACAAGGAATCTGGGCTGACGTGACCCTAACGCGGGAAGCAGTGAACTTTTCCCAGATAGGTTACGATGATGTAAATCACCAGCTGTGAACGCTTTGTGATCAGCGTCTGTGTTTTGCTGGAATGTCATCCTTGTTGTGAAACCAATAATGAATCTCAAACAGTACCATTTCCAGCCCCTTCAAAGCTTTGTGGAAAACAGTGACAATGAAAGGCATTGCAGCAAAATGCATAGGACTACGGGTTTTTTTGGGGTTATTCTAAGGATTACACTTTAGTCCCATTAATCAAATCTGCTGTTCAAATTGTATTCAGCCATTTCTGGCGATGGTAAAAGTTGCATTTGTAGGCATTTCTGGCAACACTAATAGATTCTGTGGTAATTCCACCTTCCACTTTTCTAGTTTTTATCTTTCAGTTATCTCAAACCCTTACCCTAAACCATCTTTTGAAACCTAACTTTAACAATAGCAAACGGTTGCTTATCAACATCGTTTTTTTAAATATTTTGACTACTCATAAAACATCCTAATGGAAATTGGAACAAAATGTATTCTAGCCAAAAACTGACAAATTGCAGAACTATGAAAAAGGCCTAATATCCCCTGTAGAACGTGCATCATCTATGAAGAACAAGCCCAGTATGCTAGCCCTAGCTACGGCAGTTGAGAGTTGGCTGTAGTGCTAACATGGCTAGACAAGAGCTCAATAATCGAAAAGCAGAATGTTGCATTTAATTTACATGTCCACCAGGTTTGTGTAGCCATTAACAAGCATAACAACTACTCACAGCTCTCAGAGCGATGGATGTAACTGACTGAAATGCTATATGTGAGCAATAAGGCACAAGGGGTGTGGTACAAAATATGGCCAGGCACAACATATCATTGTATATTGACAACACATCACAACCCCCTGAGATGCCTTATTGCTCGAATCAAATGTATGCCATACGCGTAATATACGGTCTAATATACCGTGGCTATCAGCAAATCAGCATTCAGGACCTAAACACCACTATTTATAACAATAGCTATCTAGTTTAACAAACAACTGTCTTGGATGAAACCATTGCATATTTTTCAGATGAGATATGATGGCAGGAAGCAAGCGAGTGCTGTTTTAACTGTATACAATGTATACTACTGCATGTATTTAACTGTAAATCTACTTATTTTGTTAAAATGTAGCCAGATAAACCAGAATAATAGCTAAGGTTCGCGTTCTGTGCTGCCAATTTAGCTCTCAATCTCAACAATAACGGCATGAATAATATATTACTTTTCAAGATAGAGAACACGCATAGTTAGATATGGATGATACTGTGGCAATCAGAACAGATTATTTTCCTTCACAAATCCGTTTGGACTTTGTTTGGGTAGGCTACTCTGTATAGGCATGGATGGCAAAAACAACACAACAGGTTGCTTTACAATGAATATCACCTGGTCAGTCCATTATATATTTAACACTTTAAAATGACATATGAAATTGCAGCAAATATTTCAATGCTGAATTGGCCTATGCTTGAAATCAACCTATCCGTTAGTTAATCAACAAGTCACTCTAAATTACTTAAATGTGAACATATAACATGGAAAATTTCTAAAACAGTGTGACGTAATTTTGCAGATGGGTTATAGTAAGAATTTCTTTCCCCCAAAAAAGTATCTACTTCTAAAATACTGCACATGAGCAATGTTTGCATGCGAAAATGTTTCTATCAATAAAATGATTTTTTCTATTAGCTCATTAAGGACTTTTTTGTGTTGTTAATTCCTAATTACATACAATTTGTAATACAAAGTCCAAGGTCGGTGAATACTTTTGAAAACCGCTGAAGGTCCATATGTTAGAATGGGAGTTATGAGTGTCTTTTTGGGCCTCCCTATCTTTCATCTTTGACTTTGTTTTACTCAGTTTGTAAATCAACATACCCTGTCCCTCAGCTGCTAGAAGTGCAGGCGTCACAATAGCAAGTTGGGTAATAATAGTTCTAACCTTCAGCTATGCCCATCAACAACCTCCTTTATCTTGATGGGTATGTACTTTTACACACTGAGAGATTTCTAATCCCGTCAAAACTGATGCTATCTCTTCTCTTCACATCTAATTACCTGTGTGCTTCAAGGGCCTTGTTCACAAAATAAAGCTTTTCAGATAAGGGAGACCACTTCTGTTATTTGAGCACATAAATAGGATATATAAAAAAAGTTTAGACCTGTTCTTTCGGCAGGATGCCATCAAATATTTCAGATCCTCAATGACCCCAAACCTTTTATAATTTTACAATTTTCTTTTAAATACCAGCACTTTGCTTCCAACTCCTTTTACTTTGTCGATATGCCCTTAAGATACAGCACACATAGTGGTCATGAAGCCATCACGCTGCTCTTCATGGGACCCACTCATGCTTTGAAAGTCTGATTTCTTCCTTTAAAGACAGGGGAAAACCTCACCACAAAGACTGGCATTGTCAGTGCTCCAATATGCCGTGACTGTCTAACAAATTTGCTGTGGCTGATAAGGTGGTTTAAATCAACCCTCATCCTTGCACAAGGGAAGATTCATAAACTTTCCAGGACAGCGATGAAACTCTGACCATGGTACCAGCACATCTCCTTTCTTCTCCAATCCGCAGATATACCCTTGCATCCTACTCATCAGATGGTTATCATTGATTGTATTTGTTGTCTTGAGAAAACTGTAAACAGTGTGTGTGACCAGTACATAAGTATGTGTGTTATAGCAGCATTTATAAGAGAATGAGTGTCTACGGATACAGTTGAAATTTGCCCAAAACCTTATCTCCAAAACAACGACACAAACTGGGGGGACAATTTACTGCAGATAAAGTGATTTGAGCCTTTTCATCGTACTCAAAGATAAACAACCCATACACCCTTCAGGAGTCTACATGCCTCAGGACACGTATAACTCCTCAGTAGAGTATGTGTGTGTATGATTGCTAAATACATTCAGAGCTAAGTACTGTAAATAAAACACATCGCTATTCAAAATGCTCACAACGTTCACAAGGGATTGAGGCCACAAAACCTTTTCCAAGGAGTTCAGAAAAGAACCAAATAAATCGAGCACATTCCACCTGTTAAAGCAGTGTTCAATGACACCAATGAAACATGTTCAGTAGCCATATTTAAACATAATTTTTGTACACAATACACTCCTAACATACTTTAAATATGCAATGTCTATAAAGTGTCTTTCAGCTTGGGAAATATTTTCTTTGTTACTAGACTACCATACAGTTGTATGGTAGTATACAGTGGAGGACAAAAGTATTTCCCTGCTGACTTTGTAAGTTTGCCCACTGACAAAAAAATTATCAGTCAATAACTTTAATGGTAGGTCTTGACATATAAATAGCAATACAATTCAGTCCATAATTTGGACAGTGAAACGTTTTGTTATTTTGTACTCCTGCACAAAAGAATACATGTAGTTTCTTTGTAAATTCACCAGGAGGTTAAAGTGCAAACTCTAAAGGAATGTAGAATAATGACCTCTGGTGTCCCTTTTTGGTCTACCACCTAAGAGCTGAATATTGCAGAAGATACACAAGATGCAATAGCTTTTGCTAGTGTCCTTTCTAAGAGACATATTGTTAAGTAGAAGATTGCATACCCACCACTGCACAATCAATGCTTTCAGGAAATTCACTTCTTAAACTAAGTTTGAGAAGCACTGCCTCGGAACATATAAACATCTGACCAATTGATGTAAATAATAACTACTCAAAGTCTTTTGTCAAATGCACAAAATAAGTGCCATTCTGAGCAATCAGATTCTTATGACATGACACAAATCATCAAAGCTGCACACTTTGAGGTGTGATATGAACACCCTGAAAATGATGAGCCACTCTTCAGTAAAAGAACATGAAAGCCTGCTTGGAGTTTCCCCAAAGGCACCTAATGTGCCATGCACCATTAACTCAGTGGCTTCCATCTGCCCACTTCATAAAGGACTAATTTGTGGAGTGCGGGTTTTACTCCTGAAGGGTTCTCTCATCTCCACACATGAACTCTGGAGCATGTCAGAGGACCAAGTCCCTTCTTTGCTCAGTTTGGCCAGGCAGCCAGCTCTTAGAAAAGTGATGGTTCCAAACATCTTCCAATTGCGATTGATGGAGGACACTGTGTTCTGGTGTACATTGAATGCTGCAGATATTTTTGGTACCATTCCCCAATTCTGTCCTGGAGCCTTACAAACAATTCCTTCAACATGACATGGATTTTGCTTAGTGTGCAAAGCTCTAGATGTTGTGTTTAGTTCGGAATTTACCAAATTGATTTGCTGTCATGTTAAATGCTTTTCATTTGTAAATTATTTGTTTCACAGTGGAGGAACAAAATAAATAAAGACTGTACATTGTGTAATTCATTAAGGACAACATGACACCAACTGATTGAGGGTTGGATTTAAAGTCACACCATCACAGGCTGTTCCAACTTGCGTGAATTGCATCACAGCAACTCATAATGTGACTCAGAAGCGTATATGGCCCCCGTGCCTGTATGCACTCCCGACAATGTCTGAGCATGCTCCAGATGAAACGGCGGATTGTGTCCTGGGGGATCCCCTCCCAGCCCAGGATCAGGGCATCAGTAAGCAATGACACATCACTTACCAGAGGTACTAAATTAGACTTAGGTTGGGCAACGTGAGGGCCTGTCAATGGCATCAATGCTCTTTCTGCTCTTTCTCTACAAAGAAGCCGATGCTGGGTTGATGCCTTTCTACGGCCCTGTCCAGCTCTTCTCGTGTAGCGGCCCGTCTCCAGGTATCTCCTCCATGCTCCTAGGACTGTACTTGGAGACACAGCAAACCTTCTTGCAATTTCACGTGTGGATGGGCAATCCTGAGGAGCTGGAATACCTGTGCAACCTGAATGGGCTGCAGGTACCACCGCATGCTACCAGTAGTGCCAAGGACACTAGAAAAATGCTAAACTAGAGAAGAGCCAGTTAGGAAGGATAAGGAGTGTCAGTAGTCACCACCAGCAACCTTGCTGTTGCCTCTCCAGTGCACCTGTTCTCACTATCATTTCTACCGTTGATTCACAATCACTTATGCTCTATGCTCCCTGACTGGGCAGATTGAAATCCTTGTAGTTTTATTGACTTGGTGTTATTATTATGATAATGTGTTCCCTTAATTTCCCTTTTTTGAGTAAATGTTTTATTTTTTTTATGTATTAAATCAGGGATCATGAACTCTCACCCTACAAGGGCCGGGGCCTGTGGGTTTTCTGTTCCAAATCATCGATAATTGGACCCACCTGGTGTCTCAGGTCTGAATATGTTCCTGATTAGAGGGTTGCAATGAACAAATGGAGTAGAACTGGCTTCCGTGGCCAGAGAGGATGAACCCTGTATTAAGTGCTTACATTGTGATGAAACATATTACCATTGTTATTCTGCAATACTTACATTTAGCTTCATTTTCAAAAAAAGACTCTTGTACGTGATTATGAAAAACTGTAATGTGGCTTTTAATGTGAATATAAACAATAGTGTCTTTTACTGGCTTTAATGCAACAAATGTAATTGAGACAAGTGAGAGACCAGTTATACTACCATACATGTTAACAAACATGTCTAACATGCATCCACTCACTGCATTCAAGTATAGCACCAGTGTTACTGTATACTGTAGCTGCATTACCACAATCATTTAACATTATTAGTATTGTAATGCAGATGGCACTCTATAGTCATAAAACATTTTATCTTGGTGTTGTGCCAAAGGTGTAAATAATGTGTACATTAAAAACATCCCTTGTTAACAAATACATTCTTCGATCTCCAGTAAAACATATAATCACTCTTAGTCATAGGACATAATAAATAACAATATTATAACTGCATTTTGTGGATCAGATTCGGAAGCAAAAAGTAATTAATGAATCCCTAAACTAGATAATTTCATAAGATGAAAATCCGGCACATCATTTAATAATGCATAAGCAGTATTTTTTTACAATCTGGGGAGTGTTTGCAAAGGAAATGAATTACATGAACTAAACAACAAACATTTCACCAAAAGTGAACAAGAATAGAATAAAAGGCAATAAATGAAATATGTACAGTTAGGAACGTACATTAGCTAATGTATTGAATTCCCCTTTTCAGAAATAAGAAAAAAAAATATCACCAAAAAGCTGCCGTCCAAAGTAATTGTTGATGTCTCATTTATTCAACCTAATTTGTGTTGCATATTTCATCACATTTAAATAAACAAAAGCTAAGATAGTCACCAGTAACATGTGTAATTCCATTAAATAATTTCACAGTAACTTAATTTAAATGTAATGTAGTGACAAATGGTAACGTTGTGTACAAGCTTCTCCCTCACACGGTTCACTTGATAGTTTCAGTTTTAGACAAAATATCCCTTTCCCTCTTTAGAGGAAAGTGCCACCCCACCCTACATAAAAACGCTGGGGCACAATGTATCATATTGCAAAAACAAAATTGAAGAAAGAACAAAATGCTCAAGATTTTTGGCTGGGGATGATGTCTGAATTCTAAGTACTACCAATAAACCACTATCAGGACAGAAAGTAATGCTTAGTTTTACAGGTATGACCACTGCTAACTTCATAACTATATGTACAATGCATATCTTAGGGCTTTTAAGCATCGGGAGAAATAGTGGAGACACTGGACATTGCTTAGAAGCCTTTACTTCCCTAGTGAAATAAAGAGAATTTAATTAGAAGCTAACCGAAACCTTGCAGCTTTATGGATTAAACCAATAAGTGGAGGAATGTCTGACTTCGGAGTGGAGAATGCAGAGCCAAGAGGCTGGGAAGGGAGAAGTGAGCATAAAAAAACGACTAAAACATGCCATTGCAAATTCTGCTGTTTAGAATTATGTCCACAAATCCAAATTGTCCGAACAACGACGACAGGCAGACATGCAGGCTAAATCCTGAACCCTCAAACCCAAAAATATCTGCAGGCTAGAACTACTTTAAACCTGAAAGAACCACTAGTAAGCTAGTTGCATACTTTGAAAGCAGTTGTTTCAAGCGGTGACAGTACAAAAGATTTAGCTGGCTAAATCACTGCAGTATTAGATCAATACTGTGTATCAGCAGAAAGTTCAGTACTTGGAAATTGGCATAAACAATGAAAGAGTGATATCAGTGCATCCCTTGTTCCTTCCAACTTGCCCATTTATAGCAGACTGCTATATCCTATGTTCACTGGCTGGTAGTTTATGTGGAACAGAAACCCCTCCTATAATAATTATTTATTTTAACAAGGGCATTAGTCAGAAGAGAAATTGTAGAAAAACTATTAGATGGCTCCTTGATACATAGAGTAACATACAGAGCAAATTTACATCCTTAATTAAGATGAGAAAAAAGCACTGTATAAACAAGGCCACAACAAACATGTCGTCCCTTACAAAGCATTCAGCATAAAAGCTTTTATATGAAAATCACTAGTTGATGTACTGATGTGGGTGATATGCTGCCATAATAGCTTTCCTAAATGCCTTTTAAGGACACGCTTTAAGTTTGTAACATTTACAATTTGCAACAAACAGAACAAAAATGAAATATGGGAGTATGGTGAGAAAGGAGCATTATAATGAAAATATCTATATTGTTTTATAGTTAACGCTGGATAATAGCGTCTGCAAAATTACAAACTATTATACATTTTCTCTGTTCCATAGTTTGTCATAAATTATATCAAGGTGCCTTCGAGCAGGGTTAACTAACCCGTTTTACCCCACTGGCTCTAATTCGCAATATAGTGTTACTTTTTAACAGCCCCTGAAAACAAGTAAATTGCAAAATGTCATTGGCATAATATTAAGATCCATTTCAACCCACCCTTCTCGGATCACAGCTAACTCTGATCCTAGCTGGCTAAAGAAACGAATGGCTGTTATTGTTAGCAAAGTTTGTTGAGCATATGCTATTTCCTCACCTTAACAAAATAGCAAATAATAATAAATATCAATCTAGACCATGCTAAACTACGCTTTAACCACAAAATGAATTGAAACGTTCATTCAGAATGTCTTGTTCACGGATGGGGTTCCCCTACTCTGTTTTTGAGAGTTTAGAAAGTTGTTTCAGAAAGTCAGATAGGCTCACAACCTGGATTGTGAAGAGGCTATGGTTAATAGACTCTGCATAATACTGTGTGTGTGTTTTTGGCTCTGTGTGTGTGTGTATGCATGTATAACCAGTGCATACACAACTATTCCCAATAGCCCAAAAGAACTTCCGCTGACTGGATGTTTTTTGTTTATCTCGCCCTTCTCTCAACTTCTGTAAAATCCTAGGAAGTGGCTACCTCAGCTCAACCTTTTGACCATGTCTCGCTTTAAATATTGATTTACGGCCACATGAGGTGTTTGAGGATTTGCATTAATGAGCAGGTACATAATAAAGTTGAGTTTAAATGTTGCAAATTCAGTGGTCTGCACATGATTTTGAAAAGCAGGCACATGTCTACATAGTGTCCCCACACTTCACAGGGCTTTTTAAAACAGTAAAATAAATAATTGTGGAGACCATTTAACTTATTTGTAGAATAAGTGAGTTATTCGAAGTGATAGGATGCCAAACAACTGTATATAGTACCACATTTAGACAAATTGGACACAGTGTTTTAAAATAAAATAATTTATAAAGTTATATATTCAATTTGAAAAACACTGACAAAATCAGTTATGGTGACATTGTTTTTTGCTGCGATTTATTTTTAAGAAAAACGCTCAAATATATACTTACAAATAAATAAATATTTACTAGGGCCAACAATCACTGCAATAACAGCATCTATTGACGCGTGCACTAGATCAGCAGGGTTGGAGTTGATTGGGCCATTATTCTGGGCAGACGTGCGTTTTGAGGGCCAGACTATTTTTGGCAGTACCCTGGTGATGTGATGTGCCTTCTACTTTATATTATTCACCTGTGGGATACTATGTTGAACCTTTTTCCTCATGTATCCATTTGTATCAAAGTTCTGTAGAATGGTCTGTCTTTGAGCTTAATTTTTAATGAAATGCACAGCCTGAGCAACAGGGATTTTGGTCCCTAGTGAACATGAAGTGGTAAGGTATTTGTGGCGTCATTAGGACAATTTTTAGTAACTATAAAAGCTGGGAGCATTCACAGTAAAGGGCTGAATACATATGCAAGCACAATAGTACAGCTTTTTTTCGGGGGGGGGGGGGGGGGGG